>JAHPZR010007269.1:10000-13654 GCA_019787425.1 Platygyra sinensis | reverse complement strand
TACGGGACCCGGGATATTTAGGCCAAAATTTAACGGGACACGGTATAAGTAGGTAAAAAAATAACGGGAAGCGGGATATTTAGGCCAAAACATGATGGGCCACGGGATATTTTGGCCAAAAATTAACGGGATGTGGGATACTCATGATCAGACCCCCTAATGGGGCCTGAGTATCCCACACTGCTCCCACACGGCCTCACTGCTCTAGATATATACGGTGAAAAAACGGTCGGTCATCGGACAGCGTCCAACTAAAGTTGTGACTGATTTGTTCAACGTTTGACCCGTTCACTAATGTTACAGTATGATTGGATATCAAAATGGCGTTCTTGTTTACAGACCATGTTTGCTTTAAGACAAGTTAAAGAGACTTAACCATCATATTTTGGAAACCTGAACTCACGCAGATACTACGTTTGCACAACTTTGCTCCATTGCATTGAAGATTCCTTTAGATTTTCAAACAACGGCCATATTTTGCCACGTAACCAGAACAGCCTGAACACTAGGATTTTAAACTGCGTGTATATATCGAAATTAAAATAAGTGTTTTAATGTGGCATTTGTATTATCATATAAGTTGTATAAACAACGACCTCCATTTGGCGCGAAAATATGCTGGAATAATTTTCCGCGGAAATAATTTTTTTTCCGAGAAACGTAGCTCGAGGAAAACTGGGAGCTTCGAAGAACAGATAATGTCCAAGGACAAAAGCATATTTTCGCCCCTAATGCAGGCTATTGTGTTATTACATTCTCGGATATTCCCCTGTTTTGGCTTGGGAATAATCAGTTATTTGAGGTGTTTAGACCAATCGCGAGCGAGCAAAAATATTTGATGGATTATTAGACTAGTTATGATGAAAAAAAAACACCCCTATTTACAAGAAAGTTAAACCCTGGGTGTACCTGGACTTGAGTAACTAACTGCAAAGGACCGCATACGATTAATACTGCCAGATTAACGTAGGATTTACAAGAGATCTGATCAGCCAAAATAAAATGTGTATAAATGTAATAGACCGCAAGGCTGATACAAGCTGCGTTTTTAAGCATGGTACTGACTATGCGTTTGAATGTTTAGGCTGGCCTTGTCCAGCCACATTTATTTTTTTCTTTTCGAGCCACCAACAGTGATCTTCTTGCGCTCTGAAACACGTGATGTGGCAACACGTGTTTCGGAGCGCAAGTGGGTTCAAAGTGCGAAACTTGTTATAGTGAACGGGTCATTTTGTAATTTTGGCTCTTTGGCAGGTGTTACATATCTTCGCTAGACAGTACTGACGAGCCCCAAGAAGGACGAAACTGCTGTCCACTGTTGCGATCCTGCTTTATCGGTTCTTGTCGTGACGGTGTCTCGAAACGTTTTTCACGTAGTATCAGCCTTGCAGTCTATAGAGTGTGTGCACCTGACGTCATCAAATTCTCAAATCCAAAACTAACAAGCCACTAAAGGTTTTATCCCCAGCAGGCATAAGAGGTACCAAATTTATACCTGTTCACAACTTTCCAGCTCAATAGCATCCTTCGTTTGGAAACCAGCGCGTTTTAAATTTCGAATTTATGGCGGTGCGTGACATAACCCTACGATCGCGTTTGTCGAAAAATATACACTTATCTCGTGATTTTTAGCCATTTTGGGAGTTTAAGTATCAGGAAAAGAACCTTTGTAAATATTTTTTGGTTCGGTTCAGATAATCAGTCCACTAAATAGCCAAAGTAAGTTCCAGATGTTTACATTATTTACTGGCTGCCATGTTGGAGGACTAAAGAGGGTCCTCCAACATGGCGACCCCGCACTAAGCTCTGTAATTTTGTGCAGCACATTTCGACGAATATCTCAACTTTGGGAGAACGCATACACCTTAAACTTGGACGACTGTCTTCTTTATTTGTCGTTTACAATATCTCATTTTTTTGACTTCATTCAATGCACGGTTTTTGATTTTATTTTTTATTGCGTGACACTCCACACACTCTATTGCCTGTGTATACAGGACACACCATAACGCTCTGTGAAAAATCCAGCTTTCAGTCGCTTTTGGACGAGAACTAATAAACACTTTTTATTAAATCCTAACAGGTAAGGTTTCATCGTGCGTGAACATTGAACACGATGAAGAAATGTACACATTGAACGCAAGTCAGGGCCGCTGGCCGCGCGATGGGTTTTGCCGCGCACTGAGTGCCTACACTTCAACTGAGCCTGACATGTACAGGATAACCACTGATTTCTATGTTCCTGGCACCAAGGACTCAATGTTGGTAAACTACGTCGGGGTGTTTTTCAACGCTGAAAATGAGAACAATTTCGATTTTATATTCTTCAGGTAAGCCTCAGTTTTGAAAATGCTTATTAAGTTAACACAAGGTATTCTTAGGAAAGATGTTTCTCTGAGTTAAGAAGACTGACAGGACAAATAAAAGTGTCGGGCGACGGATTTTCAAACGTCTCCGTCTTCGTTTTAGCCAAAAACATGGCAAAATGACTAATTAATAATAATAACTGGACCGAGTGAAGTACAATTCAGGGAGTAATCGAGCGAGTAATTTCAAAATCGGACGAGCGAGAAGCGAAGGGCCGATTTGAAATTACGAGCACGATTACTCCTTGAATTGTACGACACGAGGCCCAGCTACTAATTAATCGTATCTATAACAAATTTCGGAAAAAAATGTCTTCTGAGAACTTTTGAGCGAAAACGTCTGTAGCGCTTTTCCTAAGTTTTGAAAACTGTAGAAAACATTGCTAAGGAAGCCATTGAGGTGTCCGATTACAAAAAGTTGAAATCGGACAGCTGTAATTGGACACCCACGTGATCGCGCGCCGATTACGTGACAAATAGGCGCCCGGAGAACCAATCACGATCGAGAATTTTGTTATAGATACGTTTAATTAATCAGTCCACCACAAGTTCGAGTAACAAGCGCAAAACACCGTGCACCGACATAATCGATATTGAATTGGAAACTGCTGTGTGACTACTGTCTTAAATATCTTCTTAGAATTGAAGAAATCCTTTCTAACAACACCATAAGTTGAAAAGAAATCTTGAAGTTCTTGTTAAACACTTGAAAGTATTTTTGAAATGAAACTGATGATCAAAATTTTACCTTTGTTTGAAAATTTTCTCTGAACTTTGAAATTCACTTTGTCGAGTTCCCATGGGAAATTTGTTTTTGGTGTTATCTCAGGCAACTGTTTATATCTTAAGCTTTCAGACAATGCAAAAAGGACTATAATATACTTACAGTTAGTTTGGTACACAGATTTTATCCATTTAAAACTAAAGCTGCTCGATTTTCAATCGGATTTCGTCTTGAGTTTTCACGCGCGTTCAAATATCAAATTATCATGAGCGCGTTTATCATAGTAACCGTGTAAAATTTTCTTTTTCTCGCGTTTGCACAATACCTTGAATAAAATAGATAGAATTTACAACCGACTTTTGATAGGAGAGAGCACATCAAACGTGGGAGTCTCAAAAACAAAACCGTGTTACTGAGGAAGGCCTAACTTTCTCAATAATGTATGTATGTATGCATACGTAATTGGCCACTCCCCATCGGGGCTTTTCAGGACCAGTGCAAACAAACAATGACAATTAATATTCAAAATAAACATAACTAGGTTAAGAATCCCAACTGGTGGGA
>JAHPZR010007268.1:30000-45000 GCA_019787425.1 Platygyra sinensis | reverse complement strand
AAAAGACGTTGTTGGATATTACAAGTTCCGGAATGAGGTGATGGTTTGGTTTATGCGAATGATATGCTACAATGTTCACATCCCATTGCAAATGATGTGGAGGAAAATCCAGGTCCTACAATATTTCATATCATTGATCCAACATCTGTTTTTTTCAGTTAAGTGCTACTGGCTGCCTGGCATTTTTAACTTTTAGGTTATTTCGGGCAGCCAGCACCCCAATCATCTGTTGTATATATATAGAAGATATATATTTTTTCTCTTGTACTAATTATGGGGTGGAATAAAGTATTGTTGTTGTCCTTACTTTAATGGAAACAAGTATACTCCCTTTTTTAAAGAGATATAGCAATTTTCTAAATTTATAAACACAAAAATGACACAATACAACCATATTCCAAAAATGAGGTTAAAATATGAAAGAAACTTGAACTAACCTTTTTCCCAAAAATTTTATGAAACGAAACCAAGAAAGTGCAAAATATCGAACATTTCAAAGCCTTGGATTTCTGTGTGCATAGTAATTGCCAAATTTATTGTGAGACAAAACATCACTTCTGCCTGTAGTAAGGAAGCTACTGCTGTTGTAAAATGGAAATTTCTTTTTGGATTCCAATGGTTTTAAAGTTTTTAAAAAGACAATTTTGTATTATCGCATACTTCATGAAATAAGCCAAGAAAGAGAAAGATGACATATTTTTTATTGCCTTATTATAAACAAAATACAAATACAATATGGTAGAGATGGAACGCCTGCTAGTTATGCAACATTTTCGAGTGGTACACTTTAGGCGAGTGTGTATACCAAGAAAATATAAGTGACAAGTGGGACATTCCACAGTTATACCATGAGAAAGGATTACATAGCTATTTTATACCATGCCATAGAAAATACAGTAGCCAGATGGGAAGGTTGGGTGTGATGCAGTTAAATTGCACTGATCGATGGGAAGATTTGGTGGAATACTGACAAATATACAACAGATTTCCTGCATTCTGATTGGCTGTTTCTTGTATGGCATGGTATAAAAACAATATTTATAACAATATTATAATCGATCAAATATTTCACCTGCACACGATTGGTCTTAACACATCAAATGACCCAATATTCCCCAGCTAAAACTGGGGAATATCAGAGATTGTTATACCTCCCAAATGTCAATGATTAAGAGTGGAAAAATCAAGCAATGTACGAACGATACGCAGTGTGCATCTTGCCTAGCTGCTTCGTGGCAAGTTTTTACCCCAAACCTTACTGCCTAGTGTACTTTTTGGATGGAGCACACTATTCAAAAAAACAACTGACGATGCCACAGTGTTAGTTATGAATTTAAACATTCTGAGTCATCATAGCAGCAAAACCTCTTGACACAACATGTGCAAGTTCACTTGACATGTGTAAATAGTGCCAAGTTCTGAGAGTTAAACTAGCACGGGGCATTAAGTAAAAAATGGGGCTAAATCAAGAGATGTTGTGTTATGTCCCATTCTAACTAAAAGCTAAATTATTATTAGAGAATAAAGTGAGTATTAAGTAAACAAACAGTATTCTTCCATACATTTCCCACTTAAAAATTGTAAGGGCTTGTCTACCTTCTCACTTGTAGCAATTCAACTCCCAGATACTGGCATTTGAAAACAGAATTCCAACCGAAAGGAATAAAAGCATACTAGCTTAAGACCCTAAGTACGCATTGCGGACCTATTTTTACTAAATGATCACGTAGCATGTCCCGTGGTCAGAATAATACGCTAAGGAAAAGGCAGGACGTCGAGCTTTATAATCAGGGAAAAGTTCAGCTTGTTAGAACAAACTTATAACAAGAGATAGAGCTGCCCAACCATAATTCTACTTTATATTTCTGACCCAGGCCTTAAACAGCTTTGGCAGCCACTTCAGTACTGCAGTTTTAATTTCTTGGTCCTAGTGGAATTCCCAGCAACCTGGTTTCTCTACGATAAAGAAAACGGACATTTTTCCCTTTCAAGTCTGATACATTTGGTGTGTAGCAACCTCACCTTGGACAGCCAAACACCCTTGCAGAAAAATTCTTTTAAGGATAACCCTGGCCTAAAAGTGATTCTGAAAAAAACATGTGCTACAAACAGCCCACATACCGTGTTTTCAAAGCCTCGAAATATAGGAGTGTGATTTGACAACTGACATGTATGAATGACGATTGTGGATACAGACGTGTACAGCTGTACACTTCTCCTAAGATTACCGCCAAGATCAACGATTGACAAACATCGATCGTAATCAGACACTGGAGGAGGTGTTAACACGAATATGTGTTTAGTATGGGCTGTTTCAATCTGGTTTAGGTTATTGGCTAGCTAAGTAAACGACGCATTATTATTGTTCAAGTCCAAACGATACATTTTATAAATGTTTCGGCTGAAAATCGTGGGAAACGCACCAAAAATTGCTTCAATTTTGCAAAATGTTTTTTGGGGGCATGAAATCCCCAGACTCCCTAGTGGAATAGGTCATGTGGCCCCACATTGGCTACTGGACGGTCACTCGCGCAACCCTATAGCTTAAACCTTGATTCACTACGTGTTGAAAATGACTTTTATTACCAGAGTAATGAAGCAATAAAATTGATTTCTCCCTAAACATCAAACCAAAAAGGCAATGTCGCGGGCCCGATTTTAGACCATAGCGCGTGAATGTTTATTTATTTATTACAATTTATGGCAGACTATAACAGAAGCCAAAGGATGTAATGCAAAGGAGTCAAAGACCCCATATTATAGCAGAACACCAATGGTACAAAAAAGAAAATGATACAAAAAAATAGTAGTTATAGTAATAATAAATATAAATATAGATATCACGTAAAAAACAAAACCAAAAAATAAAACAATACACTCATCCATGAAAAAAACTTTCTAACTAAAGCTTTCATGTGCCTGATACTTGGTTATATTTCCCCGTGTAAAACTTTGACGGAAAAACAAAACGACTATGTGGAAGTTAAAAAATATTTAAGAATTATTATAAAGTAGTGGATTTAGCTGTACAATGCTGTGCTAGCTTACAGGGAAAACGTTTGCGAATTGCACAAAACTGCGTGTCCGGGTTATTCAGGTGTCAGAGTGTTTTGTGAACACACCATCAAAATTGGTTTCTCTAAGAATACTATGAAGAGGAAACTCTGTCTTAATCTAGTATGCCCTATAATTTTTTAAAAATTGGTAAGTATGGGATGCCATATTGTTTTGAGTTTGATACCCATACTTGTCTTGGTGAGACTTCGCACACAGTATCATGTTATTCGATTTACTCGGCATCAAATCAAGCGGTCTCATAATTAATTAGGCATATTTGTTGTTTTAATACTAGTAGAAGCATCGGAAAGGCATGGTATCAGTAAAAAGGTCCATTTCGGATAACAGTTAGGATAAAAATCTCTCTATGAGCTCTCCTGATTAATTAGCAACTGTAATTATTAGCGAAAAAAGTCTCCCGAACGGTCAAATGTGAGTTAGCGAACGAATGTTTTTGACATTGACCTCAACTGTTTACACTACCGGCTTCGGCGATGACTCAACTAAAATTAATATTACAGCAATGTTATAAAAAGAAACAAGAAAATAAAAGGAAAAGGTGTTGAAAAAGTATGAAATAATCATAAAAGGCTGCTCATTTCTATGGGGGTAAGACATTTTAAATCAACGCCTTCTTCAACCAAGAATGCGTGATGCGTGACGGAACGGTCGCGGCGACGACCAGTAGTGGTCAGTCAAAAGAAACTTGAGGTTTGAGAGATTTCCCGATATTTTGGCGTAAAATAAGTCTCATCGAGTTCTCTAAGCGTTAAAACTCAATAAATCTAATCAACTGATGTCAAAAAGTTCGCTGAGAAACTTAAAACCGCATTTTAGTCAA
This sequence comes from Platygyra sinensis, assembly GCA_019787425.1. Classification (NCBI taxonomy): domain Eukaryota; kingdom Metazoa; phylum Cnidaria; class Anthozoa; order Scleractinia; family Merulinidae; genus Platygyra; species Platygyra sinensis. The sequence continues at coordinate 41,102 of JAHPZR010007268.1, read as the reverse complement.
CGGATGAGATTCGTCATTTCCACACAAATTGTTGAAATTTCCGTTACTTTGTTGAATTTTTTGCGTATCAAAATTATGAGTGCCCACAACTTTTAATACAGATAATTGTAGCTTAGGCTTAGTACATTACCCTGATAACAGTCATCATTCATGAAGAGGTCCCACTTTTGAAAAAAATCTGTTTGTTTGGAGGCTAAGTCAGCAAAGATGGCAAAGACGGCAAAGACGTTTTAAAGAGCATCACGTTAAGACGTCATAACTTTGATTGCGTTTAAGATAAGCAGATAGTTCTTAGTTGTGTCGAAAGAAGAAAGAATTATGCAGTAATTCTGAAAGAATTAGGTTGTTTCATCGAATATGCGAAGTTTGAGTAAGCATAGCGTAACCCCCAATTTTTGGGGTTTCAATTTTCGGTTTCTGTGGTTTTCGAGGTTCCTACAAAAAAAAATTCTTAAAAAATTAAAAAAGCGAATCTATCGAAATAAAGGTCATTTTCGTGCATTGCATATGTTACTTGACGTGTGTAGAAAAAATGAAGGCGATACATTTTTCACGAAAATTGGAGTGGTCGGTTCTTACACGGATACGCTCTTAACACCGCGTTCGGGTTTACTTCCTTGCCGGATTGTATTCCAAACATCTTCTCAATTTAGTGTCTTTGTGTTTGAACAAAATACGTCAGTGATGTTGTTATTGATTTCATTTTGTCTTCTTTTATTTATCCCCGTTTCGACCAGACGAGACAACGTCTCCAGTTTTCAAACTAGAGAGCCATGCTCTTCAGTTCAGCAACACCCCCCTTGACCCTCCCACCCAGAAAACCTACATGACGTATCATGTGACAAACTACTACAGGCGCTGACTAATTGATTCGATTGGTTTCTCTCCGAATGTGGAATAATTCTACGTGCATAAGTCAGTGCTGATGAAATGGAGATAAACTAGTCCCCAGTTATATATTTGGATGAGCACGTTCGCATTTTGAACGAGCTTTTAGCTCATCACGTATAAGCGATTGACTGACTGGTAACTGAAGTGGACTCAACAAAATGCCTACCTCTCTTGACTCTCTTTTTCTGTCACTTTTTCGACCGAAAGATTTAGTAAGAAGAGCTCATTAAGCTAGAAGAGACTATGAGAACATAATTTCTTGATCACTGAGAATTCACGCTGATTGAGGTAGATAACAGCTTGATATATTGTTCGGCACAAACTGAGGATGTGATAATGAAAGAAAATCGTATATTTAGAGTAGTCTTACCTCACCATGCGCCTTACCTTCACATTCAGTTTCACATTTTGTACTTCTCTTGGTTGCTTGGGTTTAATTTTAATTTTTCGATACCCGGTAGACAAGTTTTGAGTGTAATCAAAATTTATAACAAGGTAATTTCAAAAATGGCGTGAAAAATAAAAGAGAGAAATATTTGAGAGCAAATTAATTTCAAGAACGCAGTTATCGAATTTGAATGCTGGATTAACATCTCAAGCATTTTTGAATATTTTTAACGTTTGTATTTACATAATCTTGTCAAATGTCAGTTGTTGACATAATTTAGAAAAAATATTGTTTCATTACAGATCAGAATCGAATCGACGCGCAAGCGGGTTTAGAGAGTTTGCTGGAAGCTATCTCTCCCACGAAAAGCCGGTGAACTTCTCTCCAAAAGTAAGCGACGGATTGTAGGTGAGCCAAAGCTTGACGGCTCCTGTGGGGGAGGTTTGTCCAGACAAACGACTTGCCATTAACGTAAGACCTTAAGACGACATTACATTAATTCTCAACCCTACTTTAACTGAACATCCATATTTTGTACACCTCAGGTTCCTCTCTTCCTCAATAATTTCACTGTGGCACTGCACTGAAGTGGCTTAGGTAAAACGTTCGCTCCTTTGGCCATTGCATCGTGACTTCTTACTTGTTAATGGTAATTCTGCATTTGTGTTCCTTTGCCCTTATTTTTGTAATTAAAAACAGTACTCGACCAGACGAGACAACGTCTTCAGTTTTCAAACTAGAGAGCGATGCTCTTAAGTTCAGAGTCAGTCTTACCTCACCATGCGCCTTACCTTCACATTCAGTTTCACATTTTGTACTTCTTTTGGTTGCTTGGGTTTAATTTTAATTTTTCGATACCCGGTAGACAAGTTTTGAATGTAATCAAAATTTATAACAAGGTAATTTCAAAAATGGCGTGAAAAATAAAAGAGAGAAATATTTGAGAGCAAATTAATTTCAAGAACGCAGTTATCGAATTTGAATGCTGGATTAACATCTCAAGCAATTTTTGAATATTTTTAACGTTTGTATTTACATAATCTTGTCAAATGTCAGTTGTTGACATAATTTAGTGGCCAGCATACAATAACAGCCGATAGATTAATAAAGAATTGAGTCAACCATGAAATCCTGCTGTTATGTACATAGCGACAATATATCAAAGCTTACATGGAAAGAAACGTTTGTATGTAAGATGTAACTTTTGGATAAAACCTAATGACACATATGATAAATTTCAAAGAGCCTAAGAAACCTAAGTCTTCACTTACAGAAAAAAGTCGCATGGTTTAAAAATCTAGTTAAGGACTCTGAAAACTGTTGGTTATCTCAATTTTGCGGCAAACTGTTTATGTTTGCTTCAAAAAAACACATTAACAGGAAAAGAAAATCAAAATATTTTGAATAAAAACTAGCATATAGCAACGAATTGTGCTAACGTCATAGTTCTATTTATGTCTCTTTTTCGGTATTATGTCAAATAGGTTTGATTGCATGTGACAAAGATTTTATGGAGATTCTCAGAAATCTTTTTTACTTATAACAAGAGATAGAGCTGCCCAACCATAATTAAACAGCTTTGGCAGCCACTTTAGTACTACAGTTTTAATTTCCTGGTCCTAGTGGAATTCCCAGCAACCTGGTTTCTCTATGATAAAGAAAACGGACATTTTTCTTTTCAAGTCTGATACATTTCGTGTGTAGAACCTCACCTTGGACAGCCAAACACCCTTGCAGAAAAATTCTTTTAAGGATAACCATGGCCTAAAAGTGATTCTGAAAAAAACATGTGCTACAAACAGCCCACATACCGTGTTTTCAAAGCCTCGAAATATAGGAGTGTGATTTCAAAACTGACATGTATAAATGACGATTGTGGATACAGAGGTGCACAGCTATACACTTCTCCTAAGATGACCGCCAAGATCAACGATTGACAAACATCGATCGTAATCAGACACTGGAGGAGGTGTTAACATATGTGTGTTTAGTATGGGCTGTTTCAATCTGGTTTAGGTTATTGGCTAGCTAAGTAAACGACGCATTATCATTGTTCAAGTCCAAACGATACATTTTATAAATGTTTCGGCTGAAAATCGTGGGAAACGCACCAAAAATTGCTTCAATTTTGCAAAATGTTTTTTGGGGCATGAAATCCCCAGACCCCCTAGTGGAATAGGTCATGTGGCCCCACATTTGCTACTGGACGGTCACTCGCGCAACCCTATAGCTTAAACCTTGATTCACTACGTGTTGAGAATGACGTTTATTACCAGAGTAATGAAGCAATAAAATTGATATCTCCCTAAACATCAAACCAAAAAGGCAATGTCGCGAGCCCCATTTTAGACCATAGCGCGTGAATGTTTATTTATTAATTACAATTTATGGCAGACTATAACAGAAGCCAAAGGATGTAATGCAAAGGAGTCAAAGACCCCATATTATAGCAGAACACCAATGGTACAAAAAAGAAAATGATACAAAAAAAATAGTAGTTATAGTAATAATAAATATAAATATAGATATCACGAAAAAACAAAACAAAAAAAAACCAATACAATTAATACTCATCCATGAAAAAAACTTTCTAACTAAAGCTTCATGCGCCTGATACTTGGTTATATTTCCCCGTGTAAAACTTTGACGGAAAAGCAAAACGACTGTGTGGAAGTTAAGAAATATTTAAAAATTATATAAAGTAGTGGATTTAGCTGTACAATGCTCTGCTAGCTTACAGGGAAATCGTTTGCGAATTGCACAAAACTGCGTGTCCGGGTTATTCAGGTGTCAGAGTGTTTTGTGAACACACCATCAAAATTGGTTTCTCTAAGAATACTATGAAGAGGAAACTCTGTCTTAATCTAGTATGCCCTATAATTTTTTAAAACTTGGTAAGTATGGGATGCCATACTGTTTTGAGTTTGATACGAATACTTGTCTTGGTGAGACTTCGCACACAGTATCATGTTACTCGATTTACTCAGCATTAAATCAAGCGGTCTCTTATAATTAGGCATATTTGTTGTTTAATACTAGTAGAAGCATCGGAAAGGCATGGTATCAGTAAAAAGGTCCATTTCGGATAACAGTTAGGATAAAAATCTCTCTATGAGCTCTCTCTCCTGATTTATTAGCAACTGTAATTATTAGCGAAAAAAGTCTTCCGAACGGTCAAATGTGAATTAGCGAACGAATGTTTTTGACATTGACCTCAACTGTTTACACTACTGGCTTCGGCGATGACTCAACTAAAATTAATATTACAGCAATCTTATAAAAAGAAACAAGAAAATAAAAGGAAAAGGTGTTGAAAAAGTATGAAATAATCATAAAATGCTGCTCATTTCTATGGGGATAAGACATTTTAAATCAACGCCTTCTTCAACCAAGAATGCGTGATGCGTGACGGAACGGTCGCGGCGACGACCAGTAGTCTTCTTTTTATTTATCCCCGTTTCGACCAGACGAGACAACGTCTCCAGTTTTCAAACTAGAGAGCCATGCTCTTAAGTTCAGCAACACCCCCCTTGACCCTCCCACCCAGAAAGCCTACATGACGTGTCATGTGACAAACTACTACAGGCGCTGACTAATTGATTCGATTGGTTTCTCTCCGAATGTGGAATAATTCTACGTGCATAAGTCAGTGCTGATGAAATGGAGATAAACTAGTCCCCAGTTATATATTTGGATGAGCACGTTCGCATTTTGAACGAGCTTTTAGCTCATCACGTATTAGCGATTGACTGACTGGTAACTGAAGTGGACTCAACAAAATGCCTACCTCTCTTGACTCTCTTTTTCTGTCACTTTTTCGACCGAAAGATTTAGTAAGAAGAGCTCATTAAGCTAGAAGAGACTATGGGAACATAATTTCTTGATCACTGAGAATTCACGCTGATTGAGGTAGATAACAGCTTGATATATTGTTCGGCACAAACTGAGGATGTGATAATGAAAGAAAATCGTATATTTAGAGTAGTCTTACCTCACCATGCGCCTTACCTTCACATTCAGTTTCACATTTTGTACTTCTCTTGGTTGCTTGGGTTTAATTTTAATTTTTCGATACCCGGTAGACAAGTTTTGAGTGTAATCAAAATTTATAACAAGGTAATTTCAAAAATGGCGTGAAAAATAAAAGAGAGAAATATTTGAGAGCAAATTAATTTCAAGAACGCAGTTATCGAATTTGAATGCTGGATTAACATCTCAAGCATTTTTGAATATTTTTAACGTTTGTATTTACATAATCCTGTCAAATGTCAGTTGTTGACATAATTTAGAAAAAATATTGTTTCATTACAGATCAGAATCGAATCGACGCGCAAGCAGGTTTAGAGAGTTTGCTGGAAGCTATCTCTCCCACGAAAAGCCGGTGAACTTCTCTCCAAAAGTAAGCGACGGATTGCAGGTGAGCCAAAGCTTGACGGCTCCTGTGGGGGAGGTTTGTCCGGACAAACGACTTGCCATTAACGTATAAGACCTTAAGACGACATTACAGTAATTCTCAACCCTGCTTTAACTGAACATCCATATTTTGTACACTTCAAGTTCCTCTCTTCCTCAATAATTTCACTGTGGCACTGCACTGAAGTGGCTTAGGTAAAACGTTCGCTCCTTTGGCCATTGCATCGTGACTTCTTACTTGTTAAAGGTAATTCTGCATTTGTGTTCCTTTGCCCTTATATTTGTAATTAAAAACACTTTATTATAAAGAGATACCGTAGAGTGAACAATTGAACTTGAACTTGAATCACTGGACTTAGTTCGTTTCCAAAAGTGGCCAGCATACGATATCAGCCGATAGATTAATAAAGAACTGAGTCAACTATGAAATCCTGCTGTTATTTACATAGCGACAATATATCAAAGCTAACATGGAAAGAAACGTTTGTATGTAAGATATAACTTTTGGATAAAACCTAATGACACATATGATAAATTTCAAAAAGCCTAAGAAACCTAAGTCTTCACTAACAGAAAAAAGTCACATGGTTTAAAAATCTAGTTAAGGACTCTGAAAACTGTTGGTTATCTCAATTTTGCGGCAAACTGTTTATGTTTGCTTCAAAAAAACACATTAACAGGAAAAGAAAATCAAAATATTTTGAATAAAAACTAGCATATACAACGAATTGTGCTAACGTCATAGTTCTATTTATGTCTCTTTTTCGGTATTATGTCAAATAGGTTTGATTGCATGTGACAAAGATTTTATGGAGATTCTCAGAAATCTTTTTTACTTACTATATAACAAAAATGCTAGTATTTGTTTTGGGATTTTGATCTCTGTTGACTAGATAAAACTGTGAAGAAGTGAAGCCAAGAATACTATCTTCCATCCTGTCTTCCTGCTATCTATTCATAGCCAGGATAAACTATCAGTGCATGAGATTCCTGAGATTTAAAAACTTGTTTGAAATAATTAAACATTTTTTCTCCATGAAATATTTATCGCGTTAGAATTACTTTCTAAGAAACGATTCGTTCTGAGACTCTCAAACTTCGGAAAAAAAACTTTCCGTGGTAAATGTGCACTGTATCGATTCAGGAAAGCATTCAGTCATGTTAATGACCATGGATTGTTGGAATTGTGGTGTTTCAAAAAGCATTAATGCTCTGACCCATCGATATCGATCGGAAGCAATATTTTTTAAGCTTCAGTCAGTAAGGCAGGCAGCCTCATTTGGGTAGAGCTCAAAGTAGTTTATTAAGCACGAAGTTTGAAAGTCCAGCCAAAATGTTAATTTTTGTCTTCTTTTATGAGACAATTAATTTTATGTGCACTTTAAGTCCAGAAACGATATTTATTCCACCTTATTTCTCTTATGGTCGCTTTGACGCCTTAACAGGAACAATTTAGACATGTTTTGTCTGTGTTTGATTTTTTTATTTTGCCTGAACATATGACGAAAAATATACTGGCTTTTTAATGTAAGGAACTGGCTTAAATGAACCGGCACAAGTAAAATGACTCATTGATAATTACTACAAGGCATGGCTTTCGTGACTTTTGTTAAAATTTGTTTTAAGGAAGGGGAGGGAAAATACAGTGAATTTACATTTTGTTGAGTTAATTAGTAGCCAGCAATATATGTTGTTGCTATACCATATTTCATACAGGAAAACATATCAAATTGTCTAAATTTAGGTCAAGGGTTTTGTCGTCTTCCGCAATTTGGTTTACATTCGTTAATGCGTTGTATACAACTCTTTTCTCCTCATAGTATGAGAGTCACTCCCTAGATTATGGAGCACGTCTTAAGTAGTCTTAAGAAATACACTTTGGGCATACTTTTATAATAATGCTAAAAGTTTCTCAATATGAATTATAGTCAAAGAATACTGACTTGTTAAACTCAGAGGTGTTTTTATATGGTTGGTTCAGTCGCCGATAAAAGGAAATAAAATATTATAAAATGTAAAAGTGAACAGCTACACATCTAAACGATGACGTACTTTCTCATCAGAATTTATACTGTTTCATGTTATATCAGTGCATTTTCAGCGTATTTTTGCTTTAGGTTGGCGGTATGAGACTCGCGTAAACGAGTGTGGGGCTAAAGTTATTATCATTTGATTTTAAAAGAAAATGTGAAAGGAAAACCATCTAAATTAAATTAAATCTCCTCTTACTTTCACAGCGAAACTGATCGATATTCATTTCGAACTTTCTCGATCTCTGTATGTACTGTGATGATGTAGAAAATGTAGCCAGCATGCCTTTTCACACCAACAGTCAGTGATATTCAAAAAATAATAATTAATGTATAATTTTACAAAAAGATTCTGTGTGGAATTCTTTATTCTTTAAGTAACTAAACTGCTCTCAAAAGTTCGCGTACTGAATGACCACAATTAAGTCAAAAGCAACTAGGATCTCTTTTGAATTACTCTAGAAATAGGTTTTATTGAATTATTCCTTTTAGAAGCTGTATTAGTCGGTAAAAAATCTCTAAAAATTACAGTTTGACTTAAAGTTTCCGTTACCGCGGACACGTATACCGCTGTTTTATTTTCCTCTGGGGAAAGAAAATTACTGTCATAAAAAGTGCTGCAGTCTATATTCCCTGGAGTTAATATTTAATGAATTACTTCTGAGTCATGGGAAGAGGTCATAACTTATGACAATTTCCACTTCCCACTTGAATGTTTGCCTAGAATTAAAAACAAGTTACGATTTGTAGCCTTTATTGAAGTTTGCAATGACTTTTACCTGCATTGTGACTAAATTCGAAAAGTTTAATTATAGAAAAGTCCAATAAACATTCTGAAGAAAACACGTAAAAGAAATTGTAATTAGTTGTGCGAGCAAAAACCACTTTTTAAAGCACTAGTAGTGCTCTTCGTTCCCAAATGAGTCATTACTTTGAAACGTAGTAATGCTTCGTAAACGTGTTGATTACACCTTGCACGAAAGTGTTTTAAACACTAGAAATAAAAAGAAGAACGAGTTTCGCAGTTTCATGAGAAATAAAAAAACAATAATAGCGGCCGGGGTTGACCGGCAGCGGCAAGGCATTATTCATATGTTCGGTTTTCTTTGCATGTGCTGTTTCTATTTCTTTCTTCCTAATTAAATTCATTGTTATTACACATTCTTAATTAAGATTAATTATAAAGCTTTCCTTTCCTTCTGAAAATCGCATTTCCTCTCTGATGCACAATGGAGTGCGGCTCTATTTAATTTGGCTGGCGAAACAGTTGAAGGCACTGCTGTGATTTTTCTCGGTAAGAAACCTCAGTTGTTTGTATCAAAACTATTATTTAAAATCAAAGTTCAAAGCGTGAAGAAACGAAAGTTAATATTATGTAACTAAAAGCAAGGTTGTTGTTCTTTCAAAGCACTTGACGCTATCAATTATTGACTAGCGGTGGTCGTGTACTCGTAGTGACAGTTTTGTTTTCCTCAGACGGCCACTGTACATATTGCCGGACTAGTTCCAGTTAGCAATTATTTCAGCACGTACTTTAGCGACATTTAACTTGTCAATTGCAAGCCGGTGAGATGTACTGAATTACTACAACAAATGGAACCCACGATTTCACATTTCATTTTTTTTTTGCGTTAAATCCGAGAAGATCTTAGAAGCCGAATTGATTACCCACATTGACATGCCTCTGTTGAATTACGTGCCTGGGTAAGGGCGACCCAACACTTTCCCTCCAAAATGTTTGCGTTTGTACATCTGCAGGGAGGGAAAAGAGATAGGCACAGTGAGAATGAGTAGAGTCAGTGCTTTAGATGCAAGTTGAGTATCCATGGTGGCAGTGCCCTCAAACTCTTGACTCAATCTCTTGTTCCGTCGTCTCGAACGCTTTATGTTGCCACAAACCCTAGAAAAGAATTCCTTTTCAAATTCTAGACTTAATTTGTAAAATAATGTTATTTTAACTCAACAAAAAATTCTGTAACTGAAAGTAATTCTGTTTTATAAAGGTTAAGATTCTAGTAATGAAAAATGATACAGCTTGTCCGGCACCGGGTTCACCCTCTACACCAATACAATTTCATTTTGTACTCCTAAATTGCTTAACGTCGCGTTGAAGAAAACAGTTTTTCTCCTTAAAAAAATAAAAACTTTCATATTCAACATACCTTTTGTACCTTCAAAAATAACACTATTGTTAACTACGTAGGATATTTCAAAGGCAGACAAATAAGTTCAAGCCTGATACCCTGAGAGATACAACTATGTCAGTTTCATTTATTTTGCACAAATTCGAGTCCAATTATTGTGAATGATTGGCGTGATATAAAGAAAACAACGCCATTAAAATGTGTTTCCGGGAAGTAGCTGTGGTGACGCCAGCACGAATTTGTAATATGCCACAAACGATTATGTACTTGTTTGTTTATTTATCATGAATGTTTAGTTGTTTAGCCCTTGGTTGTTTATTTCAACTCAAATCTTCCTCACTTTAACCAGAGTAAATGGACTGAGACACGACGAATTGTTGAAAGAATTGTCGCTCACTAGCAGGGTAAAATGTAAAATGATGTTAGAGACATATTTCTTGTCTGTGCTCCAGAGGAAATTACCGGAAGGAAGTTTATCTCAATAATTTCGAACCGTGCTTCGAAAGTGACAATTATGAAGCAAGTCACATGCCATAAAATCACACTTGAATAATATTCTTTAACTTCACTCTATTTGTATTGCAGAAATGAACATCTCTTCATTAACCGGTGGAAGCGATTCCCCTTCCTGTACACTTGCCTCAGCAAACACTACTACCAAGCTGGGTTTAACCGCCGCTTATGCTGTTGTGTTCATTGTTGCCCTCTTCGGGAACTGTGCGATAATTTTGATAGCGAAAACGAAGAGGAGAATACGAAAAGTGGCCTTCAATTTTTTCATCATCTCCATGGCAACAGCTGACATACTGGATGCACTCTTTGCTGTACCACTGACGGTGATTTTCTTTTATAAAGGCAGCCTCTGGTTCGGGGGATTACTTGGCGACATCAGCTGCAAAATTCTACGCTTTCTCTCTAATCTCTCGTTGGCAGCATCTGTTTTCACTCTGGCAGCGATTTCTGTTGACAGATACTTGGCAATCGTTCACGTCTTAAGGGAACCCCTTTCTAAGAGGAAGGTTAAACTGGCTGTGGCTTCACTGTGGTTGCTTGCATCTCTCCTGATGTCGACGTACCTTATCAAGTATAAATCAATTCTAAAGGAGAGCGGAAGATATCATTGTCAGGGTGTCTGGGTAGATGACGTGGAAAAAAACTTCAGGATGTACCAGTACGAGACGGTGACCAGGTTTATCTTCATGTACGTCATCCCTCTCGTTTTGATGGCCGCCCTGT
>JAHPZR010007268.1:17500-22500 GCA_019787425.1 Platygyra sinensis | reverse complement strand
CAACCAGCCAGCAGCCAAAGGAGAGATACAGGCAAGAATCTGGAATCGAATGATAGTACCACCTGATTTGTCAATCGTGAACAAATAATTAAATGTAAAATCGTCGGCATCACAATTTCTTTCTACCTATACAAACACGAGTAGGCGACAGCAAAAACACCTGCAGAAAATCCTTGAACGAGAGCACTTAATGAAACACAACGAGCCAAAAGGTAGGAAGAAGTCGGTAATAATCCAACCGAAAGTTGAAAAGTCTAGATATACTCTGTTGACGCTGTAATACTGCTCAACTGACAAACAAACCTGGTAGTTTTTTCGGCCAGTCCTCATATTATCAGCCGCTTGGGCTTTTGCGAGGGGTTCTCCTAATAGCTGACAAACGCGTATTGTTGATTTTAAGATCAGTTGAGATAGAAATATAATAAAAAGGGAAAATCTTATCGCCATAGGGATCATTCTGTCTTTTGGTGGTTCAGTAAGGCACACAATATTAATATCACCATCATACGTGGCATCACCTCGTGTCAGGCAAGTTGACTTCGAAGCTGTCCTGAGAGGCAAAGAAAGATCTACAGGTAAAATCTGAAAATCACTGTGAATAGCCTCTCAAATTTCAAAACTGCTACTTCAGCTCATTCCTTTTTTAAAAGCAGTTTCTTAGAAGCTATTGTCTTCGTCCAGTTTCGCAACGTGTTACCTTCCTGTTCTAACACAAGTGCAAAGTTATTGTTCCAGGCTCACAAACGTGTGTTATTTTTCCTGGGGAATGCTAAGCTCCATGTTTTTGAACTGCTAGATAGAAATAACAAACGGTTAAAGTAGAAACGTGGGTTTACGTTATATATGTGTGGCGTTAGAAACTGTTGTATATTCCTTACTATCAATCCTCGATGACATCGTAAAACGATAAATTTGGAATGTTATTTGAGGATGCGGCCCTGTTTTAACCAATGCCTTTAATTAAAGCTGAAATATATTCATCGAAACTTTTTTTCTTTGATTATTGATTATTCCTCCGTTAAAACCTAATCGGAAAGTTTATCTTTCTTTCGCCGCAGAGCGAAATCTTCCATAATTTAGAGATGGATATTTTCATCTTTTATTAATGATAAATTACTGTTATGATTTATTTAAAAATTATCGTATATATAGCGCTTCAATAAATCCAAAATTTTCATTTTAAAGCTCAATCGAATCAAATGTTTATTACGTCTGGAAAAAATTAGCATGAGAAATAAGCGAGATGAAATTAAGATAATTGAACCCGGCTAGGAGACAACGTTATAGTTAAATTGGAAACATAGTTCTTTTTTTTTTTCTTGAAAATCTTGAAAAAGTACAACATGGACCGTGAGAGCTTTTTACAACTATTTTTTTCTGATTGCTCACGGTGTCAAGTTAACGCGCACAATTGGCAGTTGTTATCAAATCAGATAACTAATTCAAATTTGTGTTTGGTTCTCGAATAATTGCTTTTCACATCTATTCCAACAATAGACTCTTCTCCAAAATGACGGCCGAAAATTCAAATAAGTTAAAGTTAGCTAAACTTAAAAACGTATACCAGCACTAGAAAGAACTACACCTTTACTTTAGTAACCCTGCAAAGTTTCAGCATTTCAGGTGTATTATTATACATCAGACCCACTATGAAAAATCTGATTGGTCGAGAGCATTCAATCAATTCACAATAGCTTGTGAACTTGACATGATAAAATGCAATATCTGCTGCAGATATTGCGTTCAACGTCTGCCTGGTTACTAAGCCCCTTGGAGTGTTCTCCTCAGAAACAAAATGGCAGAACGCTTCGCTTCTGTTTCTGAGGATGAATTAAGTGAAAAATGTATAATAAAACAATTATTGAATTCGGTTTTCGCATGATAGCATGAATTATCAAAACCTCGTGTCTGTGTTATTTGCCTCAGCCTTCGGCTTCGGAAGATAACACAGACCTCGGTTTTGATAATTCATGATATCATGCTCAACCTCATCCAATAGTTGTTTAATATCAGCTGAGAAAATACAGGTTGAAAATTGAGAAATTTACAGACGTTTGTATGACTAGGGGTATGCATTATACCCCCAGTCATACAAACGTCTGTAAATTTTTCAATTTTCAACTTACATTTTCTCAGCTGATATTACACCTGAAATGCTGAAACTTTGCAGGGTTACTAAAGTAAAGGTATTCATTCTCGTGCTGGTATACGTTTTTAATTTTGACTTAATTGAATTTTCGGCCGCCATTTTGGAGAAGGATCTATTACTCACTAGCTGTTATTACCATTTGAGAATTTTAAAAATATATTGTTGAGTAAAGCAATTATAATTATCAGTTTCTTGTCTGAAAGATAAATAGTTCTTTAGGCTTCTTGGAGCACTAAACCAATTTTTGGCCCAGCCTCGGTCTTAAGTTAGGTTAATAAAGTGTTCTCTTCTCATTTAGGCCCCGTTTACACGGGTCCGGACAAATTTTTGCACGGACGAATTTTGCCCCTGGACCGCCTGTTTACATGGATCCGTGCAAATTCTGTTGCAGTTGTGTTTACACGGATCCGTGCAAAGTTTAGACCAGTGGCGGAATTTGATTCCAGGCCATAGCCGCGCTATCTGAGCAAAAAGTTGCACGTTTCGGGTGTTTACACAGGTCCGTACAAATATGGAACCGTGCCGGTCAAAAAGTTGACCTTTTTTTTCAGGTCCCAAACTTGCACACTTGGCCGTTCAAAAATTCGTCCATTTCAGCAGGTCCCGTGTAAACACAAGGTGAAACCGTGTAAGTTTTTGTCCGTGCAAATATTTTTCCGGACCCGTGTAAACGGGGCCTACAAAATGTATTCTTATTTAAATGAACACCAAACTTCATTCTAAGATATTTAGTTTCTGGATAATTTTGTTGCACTATTTCTCCCTATCTTACTAGACCCCGTTTGAGAAATTATTAATTTCAAAATGGCTAGAGGTTGCCCAACAGCTTACAGTTGGTTCTTCATGTCAATTGTTTTGGCAACTGCAATTGCGGATCGATGTCAGGTTATTTTACTCAACCGTTGCAGAGCAGTTTACAGAGACGCTCTAGATGCTACTTCCACAGGCGAAGGGGGCCACTGCTTCAGGCTGCAGGTATGACGAGAAAAGAGGTTAAGATTCCATGAACGATACTCATAATTTTATTTTCACTGTTTTCTTCACGTTACAGCACAAAAGTCATAAGAATTAAAAAAAATAAACTGAACAGAAATGACTTATCTGACAAGATATTTCAATACACTAAACATTCAATGCACAAATATCTCCAAAATGTTAGGACAACCAGATTCATTGTTTGGCGACAGCCTGAGCCAAATTTGGAACTCTATCAAGGCGATATATACATTTTTGTCTGCACGAGCAGAAAACCATTAAAATATTTCCAAACATGAATTTTCCGAGAAACGTTTCGATTTTCTGAAAGAAAGTTATAGCAGTACCCACCAAGAAAAAAAAAGAGTTATTCATAAATTACGGTTGCACTGTTCTGTTGCATTTTTACCATTTTTTTTTACAACTTTGCACATGCATTCCCCTTTTGTTGTTGAATAATTTTTTTTTTGCATTTAAAAGTAGTTTCACCGGATCAGCCTTTCAGATATTAGTTTCGTGGTGAAGGAATTTTTAGCGCGCGTTGTACGCGCAAATTAAAACCTCGACTTTGCAATATCAAAAGAAAAAGAACGTAACCATACATACAAACTTACAATACCATGTCAACACATCTTTGATGGTATTGCTGTCTGGTACCAGATCAGCATTAGAAACCACCAAATGATACTTTGATAACGCGTCGCTACCATTGACTGTCGTATGAATAACACCAGGTATGTCAACTCTTTGCAAACCAACCAAGGAAGTAAGTTGTCTAAATTAATCATGGTTCTGTTTTGAGAAAAATCGTTTATGCTGGCCCATTTATATGCAAAAAAGATTGATCAAGTCACTCCACAGAAGCTCAGTACTAGGAGTAGAAATAGACAGCCCACTATATCTCACTGAATATATCGATGGCCTTTGAAAAAAATGTGTCACAAAGGATTGCTGCACTAAGAAAGGATTAAGCGGAATTTGCTCCTTGCAGAGCGCAAGTTATATTTTAATGCTTTGATTAAGCCTAGAATGTTGTAAGGATATTGCGTATGGACCACCGCGAAAGAAGTAATACATCAAACATGAGAGACAGTGTTTCATCAGAATATCCAAACACCGAGAAGAGAGTTGAAAATACGACGCGCAGCGGAGTATTTTTGACGAAATTCGAGGTGTTTGGATAACCGATGAAACACTGTCTCGAGTGTTTGATATATCTTCTCAATCGAAACAAAAACTAAGGAGTGAACGGAGAAGTAAAATCATCAAAATCTATGCTAATTAAGGCCGGCTAACCAAACCTCCTTCACGGTTGTGATTTCCTTTGTCTTAACTTGATGAATTAATAATGATGCATGAGTTTGAGAAGAGAACGTGTAACGTACGTGTTTTTAAACTGCAAAAGAGTGCAGCTCCTGTTATTCTTGACGCAGATTTTAGTGAAAGGAGTGCGGAACCTGCCGTTGAAGGATGAAAAAAAGTCTAGTTTAATATTTAGGCGCATAAAAACGAACTGGACTGTCCGAGCTATATAACGAGCCTATTATCTAGGAGTGTCGCCAGAGCTAGCCACTATGAAATGTATAATCTAGTGTGTCCACGTTATAATAGGGAAACTGAAAGGGAGCGTCCTTTTGAAGTTCATGGGGTTAAGCTTTGAAGTGCGATCTACTCGATGTACGAAATAAATAATCTAAGACACCGTTAGCACCTTTAAAACTACTCTTAAAAAATTTTAGTCTACCTTCTACACGTACGAGTCTAAATGTCTTTTACATCATAAACTTTTAATGATTATACTTTTTCTTATATTCTAGTATTTTTAATTTATTAATTCGCTGTATTTATCTCATTATTATTAATATTTGTTACTTAG
>JAHPZR010007268.1:2500-12500 GCA_019787425.1 Platygyra sinensis | reverse complement strand
GTCAACGAATGCGCTACGAAAAAGCGTATCTAATAACTGATCAGAATTAGAATCATCCAATAAAAGAAAAGAGGTTGCAATTAAACGCATTATAACATATAATTACCCCTGCACTACTAAAAAAGACCGAAAATTGATAAGTACAAAGATGTGATCTTGAATGTCGCATTTGCCATTATCAGTTACGTCTTCCCCTTGTCTATCCACCTAATTCAAAAGAAAGCTTCTTGATTTCTTCAGTTGATTGTATGAAACATCCGACTCTTTTATGGCTTACAGCCCTAACACATCTCCGAGGGGACCTCTGAGTATAAGCCCGCCGGTTTTCTGAGGTCTCCTCGCCTCTTCTTACTCCTTCTTACCGGCTTCTTTTATTATTATTATTACTCACTGTAAACTTACACCTAATTGCAATAACGTTGTCACAGAAAAAAGCAGAAAGCAAAAAGCCAAATAGGAATCAATTAGGGAAATTTAAATTAAAATTTCCCTCATTAATTCCTATTTGGCTCTTTGCTTTTTGCTTTTTTCTATGACAACGTTATTGCAATTAGGTGTATGTAAGATCTTTAGTTTATTATTCACTGTAACCTTCAATAAATGTGTGGTGGTGGTGAATAAAAAAATAAATAGATAAATAAATTATTTTATGAGTAAACATTTTGGAGCGAAAATAGTTCGTTCTCGGCAAACTGATACGCAATTTCTTATTTTTTAAAGGTATTTTTGGCGACGCAATCGTTTACTTTTACCTCATTTGCATGTAATTATAAAGGGCTTGTAAAATTTAGTAACTGGTGAATGCTCTAGCCCTTTTTGGAAGTAACACTGAAGGATCTACTGGCTTTAATAAGCGAAAAAATTTCTGGTTGCCAAAACCGCTAATGAACCCATATATTATTTCTAACATCTTGAGCTTCAGTTTAAACTCACATTATGCAGTTTTGAGGATCTTTTAAGGTGGAGTTCGTATGAGGAACGGAGGGGGGAAGCCGAAAGAAAACTTTTCTCAGTAAAAATTGTTCTCTTGATCCCTTAAAATGTTTGCATTTTCTCGCGTGTTCCATCCCTTTTCTGTCAAAATTGGTGGATCATCATCCTTTTTTTCAATCGGATACTTGATCTCGACAGCGATCGACTTCAAATGAATGGAAAAATTGTTCTCTTGATCTCTTAAAATGTTTGCATTTTCTCGCGTGTTCCATCCTTTTTCTGTCAAAATTGGTGGATCATCATCCTTTTTTTCAATCGGATACTTGATCTCGACAGCGATCGACTTCAAATGAATGGAAAAATTGTTCTCTTGATCTCTTAAAATGTTTGCATTTTCTCGCGTGTTCCATCCCTTTTCTGTCAAAATTGGTGGATCATCATCCTTTTTTTCAATCGGATACTTGATCTCGACAGCGATCGACTTCAAATGAATGGAAAAATTGTTCTCTTGATCTCTTAAAATGTTTGCATTTTCTCGCGTGTTCCATCCTTTTTCTGTCAAAATTGGTGGATCATCAGCCTTTTTTTCAATCGGATACTTGATCTCGACAGCGATCGACTTCAAATGAATGGAAGGTAGCCCCGGCATTGTGTGAATTACCCCAACAAACCTTCAGTATTGATTCTGATAATCGTGAGAAATTCATTTGACTGCAACAGGAATTAACACCCTCTCACCGGTTTTTTTTTTTCGTTTTGGTGTTTCCGACATTGGGTACTTTGTATAAATCATCGTCCCAAGCCAGACTCAATACGGTCAACCGGAATTCAGTAGCTAAAGGGGCGATACAGGTAATTATTATACATTGAGCTCTCTAACTCTTTTCTGATTGGCCGAAAGCGTACAGTGAATTTTCGAAATCAGCGCCCGTGACGTCATCAACTGCAGATTATACAATAATCATGTCATGTATGACCGCGGTGCATGATTTCTAAGGGTAATCATGCCAAGTTCGCGCACTTTGTGTTGCTTGCCGTCAGTGAAGAAGTAAAAACATGACTTCTTTTTTTTTCGTTCAATGTATAATAGAACAATTATTAGATTCGGTTTTTGTGATATCCAGAATAATCAAGGTCTCGGCAAGGGTTATCAACCTCAGCCTTCGGCTTCGGCTGATAATCCTTACCTCGACCTTGATTATTCTGGATGTCACAAAAACCTTCATCCAATAATTGTTAAGAATCTGGAATCGAATGATAATACCACCTGATTTGTCAATCTTCTACAAAGAATAAAGTGTACTTTCTTTTTACACAAACAAGAGTGGGCAACAACAAAAACACCTGCAGAACATCCTTAAACGAGAGCACTTAATGAAACACAGCGAACCAAAAAGTGAGGAATAAGTCGGTAACAATACAGCCGAAAGTTGATATACGCAGTTGAACAAAGACTGTTGACTGACAAAGAAACAAACCTGATTGTTATTTCGGCTAGTCCTTGCATCATAAGCCGATTGGGCTTTTGTGGTGCTCGGGTGGACGATGGCCTTTTGATACAGGAATACAATAAAAATTGAAATTTTTATCGCCTTAGGGATCGTTCTGTGTTTTGGTGGTTCGGTACGGCACACAATAGAAACATCAGCATTAATACGTGGCATCACCTTGTGTCAAAGAATTTATAGAAGCTGGTCTGGGAGGAAAGTAAGGATTTACAGGTAAGGATCTGGAAATGACTGTGAGTAGTCTCACAAATTTATAGACTGCTCATTCTTTCTATAAAGCAGACTTTTAGAAGCAACGTGTTACCTTTCTATTCAGACACGAGTGGAAAGTACTTGTTTCTGGCGCGCAAGCGTTTGCTATTTTTTGCATGCACTGCTAGAGAAAACAAAAAATGAAACAAAACGGTTAAGGTTGAAACGTGGGTTTACGTTATATGTGTGTGGCGTTAGAAAACCTAATATATTCCTATCTATAAATCCTCGATAAAATCGTTAAATGATAAATTTGAAATGAAATTTGAGGTTGCAGCCCTGTCAATAACTTTAATTAAAGTTTAAATATTTCCATCGAAACTTTTCCTCTTCGATTATTGATCACTCCTCCGTTTAAACCTAATGGAAACGTTTATCTTGGTCTCGCCGCATCGCGAAACCTTCCATGTATGTATGTATGTAAATCTTTATTTAAACACGGAAAATCATCAGTTAAGCTTAAGTTAAAAACTAAAACTAATTACAACTGCTTTACATGATTGCCGTGTGGGAATCCGATATATCAGCTACCTTCTTGATATTTCGCTTAAAATGCTCAACGGATGCAGCATTTTTTAAGTTTTTGGGCAAGTTATTCCATAGCATGGCCCCGCTGTAAGAGAAGCTTCGTTTCAAATAATTTAGAGATGGATATTTTCATCTTTTATTATGATAAATTACTATCAAGATTTATTTAAAAAATTATCGTCCAAAATTTTCATTACAAAGATCTATCGAAATACTTATTCACGTGTGGAAAAAAAAATTAGCATGAAAAAAAAAGGGAGATAAAATTAGGATTAATGAAACTCGGCCAGAAGAGAACATTATAATTTTAAATTGTAAAAACATTTCTTTTCTTTTTTCTTTGAAATATAAAGGAAGAAAACAGCGTACACGGAAAGGGTAAAACATGGACCCTAAGAGGTTTTTACAATTATTTTTTTTCTGATTCTTCACGGTGTCAAGTTGGCGTACGTAATTGCCAGTTATTATCAAATCAGATAAGCAGTTCAAATTTGTGTTTAGTTCCCAAACCTTCCTTGTCACATCTTGTCCAACAATTATTCCCTGACTGTAATTGCCGTTTGTAATTTCCATTACAAAGCTCTATCGAAATATTTATCACGTGTGAAAAAATTAGCATGAAAAATAAGCAAGATGAAATTAGGATAAGTGAAAGCCGGCCAGGAGGAAACATAACAATAAATTACATCGCGAAAACATTTCTTTTCTTTTTTCTCGCAATATAAAGGTGGAAACAACGTACATGAGAAGAGTAAAACATAGATCCTGAGAAGGTTTTACAACGATTTTTTTTCTGATTCTTAACAGTGTCAAGTTGGCGTGCACATTTGCTAGTTGTTATCAAATCAGATAACCAGTTCAAATTTGTGTTTATTTCTCAAACATTGCTTGTCACATATATTCCAACAATTTTTCACTAGCTTTGATTGCCATTTGTAATTTACATTACAAAACTCTATCGAAATATTTATCACCTCAGGAAAAAATTAGCCCCGACCTTAACTCAGGTTACCAAGGTGTCCTAGAAGAGCTCTTCTCCTTTAGAAATGGAGTCTTATTTTAATCAACACCAGATTTTATTCTTAGACATTTACTTTTTAGATAATTTTGTTGTACTTTTTCTCCCTTTTATTCTAGACCCTGATTGAGAGGTTTTTAACTTCAAAATGGCGAAATATTGCTCGAGAGCTTACAGTTTGTTCTTCGTGTCAGTTGTTTTGGCAACTGCAATTGCGGATCGATGTCAGATTGTTTTGCTGAACCGTTGCAAAGCAGCTTACAAAGATGCTCTGGACGCTACTTCCACAAGCCAAGGGGGCCACTGCTTCAGGCTGCAGGTATGACGAGAAAAGAGTTTAAGACTGCTTGAAACATACTCATCATTTGATGTTTACTGTTTTCTTTACGTTAGAGCGCAAAATTTATGAATCGATCAAAAGGACTCATCTGTCAATATATTTCAGTATACTAAACCTTTGCGTGGACCGATAACTTCAAAATGTTGGTTTGGCGGCGTCCATGCAGTAAGAGCCAGCTTGATCTCTATCAAGGCGATGTCGGCAATGTTTAGTATTACGTAACAAAGATGTGTGTTTTTTGTTGGTTTCGAATGTAGCAGAAAACGAGCATTTTCGGATTTTCTGCAGAACAAATAATCATATGCAACTGGCTTCAAACGCTTCAAAAATTATCACTTTTCCTTGGCAAAAGAAAAGTTCGGTCACATCTTCAGAAATGTGAAAGCTGCAAGATTTCAAAACATTACTGGTGCCATGCCAATCGTACGAATTTGTACGATTGGCAGTTACAGGGTTAAGACCACCAGACATTGCACTGAAAATTTTCTTAAGCTTCCCAAGATGCTGGAAAGAACTTTTTATTCTCTTGGGCTCTTTTTTTATCTTCATCACTGTCTAATTACGCTTTTTGGTTCAGAAATTGGTCATATGTGTTGCCAGTGAACCCAAATGTGGAGGTGAACTGATTGAAAAGTTGCGTTACTGGATGTTACAAATTGCAATGATGGATAGCATCTTAGGAACCTGCACGGACATTGATTACAGTGCACTGAAGATTGTTGTACAAGATTCAGGTTTGAACTTTTGTCTGAAATATATACACCGTATATAGTCTGGATAAGTCATGATCATCACTTTACAAGTCGTGATTTTCGTACAGGTGTTTATAACTTGATATTAGTTGGTATCTTTCAACATATTTTTCTTTAATATGCTTTTTTAGCTTGGATGGCTTCTTGCCCCATTTCAGACTATGTGATTATACTCTCGAGAATTCTTACCTTTAGATTTTCCCAAAAAAGTGGTGTGTGTATGAATGAATAATTTTAAGATGAATAAAGGAACAATTCTGTAGAGGATATCACGCGGTCAGTTATGAGAAAACAAAAGAGGTAGATGTAGCATTATATTTACATTAATTTCTTATGCTTACATAATCACTGACAATATAGTGTAAGATTATACAAGGCAACACGCCGACAGCATTTCATATCCCATTTTTTTTCTGATTTGCATGAAACGAAATAGCCAAAATACAACAATAACAGTCAAGACGATCGCATCAACAGCAGCGTCTTAAATTTGTATCTCTTAAAAATAACACGACTTTCCCGAACGCTTGCTGTTTGCTAGAAAATACGCATTTGAACATTTCTTCTAGGTAAAAAAACACAAGCATGTAGTTCTGTTTGTCAGTTTGGGTCTCTCTACTTAACCTTACTTTACACATAAATGTACATGACCAGTGAAGCAATATAATTTGCTTTATTCTGAGTAAATTTTGGGTACACTTTCAGGTGATAATATTTTTAGACCTTGTTAAGGTGGTTGGGAACAGTTTCCAGTACGTTCCAAGACTTAGAGTTTGATGGGTCATTATAATCACTCTTTATCAGTTAATGCCACAGTCATGGTATCATGGTATCAACAGACTGCCCAATCATCGGTGAACAAGTTACTGTTAATTTTGTGGCACAATAGGTTACCAAAGCAACAATATGACCTGCTAAAAACACCCTTAAATTTAGCTTTAAGCGCTTATAACTCAAAAACGAGCTCGGTGACCCCCATTTTTTATTATCGAATTGTTATGCAAAGTTTTGCAAAAAAAAAATTCTGCGAAGGGGGTTCAGAGCCACCTTAAATTTTTAAAAAATTAAGGTGGCTCTGAATCCCCTTCGCAGAATTTTTTTGAACTTTGCAAAAAGTTGCATCTTATCATGCTGATTACAATTCGATAATGAAAATGGGGATCACCGAGCTCGTTTTTGAGTTATAAGCGCTTAAAGCTAAAATCAAGGGTGTTTTTAGCAGGCAAATTGTTGCTATGGTAACCTATTGTGCCACAATGTTAGCAGCAACTTGTTCACCGATGATTAGGCAGTCTGCTGATACCATGATTGTGGCATTAACCGATAAAGAGTAGTTATAATGACATATCAAACTCTTTAACTCTTGGAAAGTACTGGAAGAACTGTTTTCAGCCACCTTAAGCTCCCTTCGCTCTTTTCCTTGTCAACAGATATTGCGAAAACGCACCTTAACTTGGATAATGTTGGTAAGATAAATATTGAGCAATTTCTGTCAAGATTCTGCAGATGTAATAATAAGATCATTTTGAGTTTTAAGTACAATTATCAAGACTCTATACAAATTAAATTTTTTAAGCATAAATAAGTTTTATTTAGATAAAAGCCTAGCTATCAAAACAAAAATACGAAAGAGGATAAAGCTACAAAGAACGTTCACTTAGTTAAAATTAACTAAGAATGAAGAAAGTAGTCAAGTCAGCCAGCTTTGATTTCTGTCGACTGTGGGAGTCGGAGGTCTCGATATATCAAGAAAGCAAAATCGAATAAAAAGTAAAAGTAATTTTACGTGCAAAATTGCAGGACACCGTTCTTTGCTAAATTAAATCATCCAAAAAATGTCCAAATTCTGAAGTGGATGGGAAAAGGGAAAGTGAAGTGCTGCGAGTGAAGTTTATGTGGAAGATTTTTTTTATGTCATTTAGAAAGTCGTGAAGAGGGATAGTCAACATGAGCATGAGTATTTTGCCAGAGGCTAATGAGCGTAAAAACTCTTCTGTCAAAAAAGAAAAAACGTACTGAAGTCGACACAGTAAACTGTTCACTCATGCGAAAACCTTAGCCAGCTTTCATCGAGTATTCACGGTTGACCGCGAGCGCATCAGGTCACGATTAATTTATGACAATAGAATATTTTGTATCTGTTTTCAATTTATGTTCACAGAAATGATCCTCCGCTAAACTGACGAAACTGCTTGTTAGATGTTTAAATGCTCCTTGAAAATCGTTTTACGTTATTAAACTCACCGTTTGATCAACTCTTAAATACTGTTTGTGACATTCTGAAAGCTTATCCGAAGTCACCCTGTTACTCCACGCTGATTGGATGATGCTTAAGAATGCATCCAATCAAGGTGGAGCAAACAACGTGACTGTTGCTCCTTGGCACACGAAATCTCGGCTGCGGATGCTGGTCGCCTCGAAAGCTGCATTTCTCGAAAATTGATCGGCGGTTAGCACTTGGATTTCGATTAAATGCCACCAGAAAAAGCATTAACCTTTCAGTTTATCTTGTGTTCGATTTGGAATTTCTGGGTGAATATCTGATTGGCGCTGGAGGAGTCTTTCCACCCTTGACTCCTTCTCATAACGTGTAGTAAGAGTCAACGCAAAACCAACCAAATCGCTCAAATCCGCCATTTTGAACCGCAAAAGTTTTGTAACGAGTAAACAATTTAAGTGTAAAACATAATTTCAAATTCTTCGGAAAGTTTGAGAATTGGTTTAAACAAACGTAGGCAGAATTACGTAGCATGCAAATGACAACTGTCTTTCATATCGCTTGTAAACAAAGCCTATTCACGTTTACATTTGCAAATGTCCGACATTTTCGCCACCCAATTCAGGAGAAATTTCAGATGCGTTAAATCTTTTGATCTTTCCACAACTATAAGGAAATAAGTACCGAATCATCTGTCGACTTCAGTACGTTATTTTTTAACAGAAGGGTTTTTAAGCTCATTAGCATCTGGCAAAATACTCTAATCTAGTAGCTCATGATCATGTTGACATCTCTCTACACTACCTCCTAAATGACATAAAAACATCTTCCACATAAACTTCACTCGCAGCACTTCACTTTCCCACGGAAACTACTAGTATATTAGATCTAAATACTCCATTTCAGAATTTGGACATTTTTTCGATGATTTAGATTAGCTAAGAACGGTGTCCTGCAATTTTGGACGTAAGATTACTTTTACTTTTCATTCGATTTTGCTTTCTTGCTATATAGAGACCTCCGACTCCCACAGTCGACAGAAATCAAAGCTGGGTGACTTGACTTCTTTCTTCATTCTTGGTTAATTTTCACTTAGTGAACGTTCTTTGTAACTTTATTCACTTTCGTCTTTTTTATTTTGATAGCTAGGCTTTTATCTTGCAAGTAATAATTTATGTTTAGAAATCTATTTTTTATCATCATCATCATCATCATCATCGTCATCGTCATCGATCGTCGTCGTCGTCGTCATCATCATCATATGTATTATACTCCCAGTATACAAACGTCTGTAAATCTCTCAATTTTCAACCTACATTTTTTCAGTTGATATTACACCTGAAATGCTGAAACTTTGCAGGGTTACTAAAGTAAAGGTGTAGTTCTTTCTAGTGCTGGTATGCGTTTTTTAATTTTAGCTAATTTTAACTTATTTGAATTTTCGGCCGCCATTTTTGAGAAGGGTCTATTGTAACTCGCTTTAATTTTGGTGTCCCCAATTAGCAGTAATGCTAAATCTTATTGACACCTAAATAAAATTATTATTCCCGGTAGCTACATCTAATTACTTCACTGGATTCTCTGTGTCCTCTGTGATTGACCAGAGAGGTTAATTGGGCTTTTTGTGTGACTACACTCAATAAACGACCGCTCTAACAGTGTTCTAATTTCTTTCACAGAGTTCGACAGTTTTGAAGAGTGTGCCGTGACAGTGCACAAGAAGTGCGTGCGCTACTATGCAACTTTGCTGGCAAAGGATCATCAGATATGCGAAGATGCTGGGAAAGTAAACAAGTGTTATGACTTATACAGCAAAAGCATCAACTGCAAAGCTAAGATTATCCAGCAATTTTGTGAACGTGGTTGAAAACGTAGCACAGAGAGTTCTCCACTTATTGCTCACGTATATGAAATCTTTATGTACTAGCTCGGATGAGCTGTAAGTGAAAATGCCTTCGGGGACATTTGTGTTGTTTCTGTGAACGAATTGGCTACGAAAGATGCGTGTCTATGGCGATGAAGTGCATTATAACACATAATTACCCTACACTACTAAAATTCCCGAAAGTTTTAAGTACAACGGCGTGATCTTGATTGTTGCATAATTTTATGAGTAAGCATTTGGCGCAAAAATGTTTCTCTCTCGCAAACTGATACGCAATCCGGCTACGTTCGATATATTAATATTCTAAGATGGCACCGAGGCTTTCGGACACAAATTGAACATTTTGTAAGTTTCTTTTGTCTCTTAATTCCCAAAAGAGACTTCAATACAAAGAAAACAACCCCAAATATTACAGTAGTTTGCCCTGAAAGCCCCCGAGCCGTGATAGAATATTAATTTATCGAACGTGGTGTATTAAGTAATGTTTTAAAGTTGACGTTATGGTTGTTTTAAAGCTATTTTTGGTGACGTACTTGCTTTGTATCTCATTCACATTTTAGCTTAGC
>JAHPZR010007267.1:62500-64737 GCA_019787425.1 Platygyra sinensis | reverse complement strand
CTAATGAACAGTAGCCCAATTGGATATATTAAAATTGAACTTTAAGAGTCATCGCTACAAGGATTGGAGGTCTTATATCATTAGGATTTGCAAGGATTTACTCCCCCTTTGCTTCGAAATGGTGCATTTTGGTTAAGACTGAATTACAATATATCGAACTTATTACAGGATTTATTCTTTTTCCCAAGTGGTGAACGCGTTTGTTGAAACGCGTGAAGAGATCTACACATTATCATAGGACGCTACCTTATTATGTGGTTAGCTTTAACTGTCTCACTTACCCGGCCCCCTCTTACGTTTCTCTTATTTTGACCTCTTTCTCCCATAAATTGCAGGTGGCTCCCAATCTACTTGGCTGATATGCAGCTGCTTCCCACTCACGCTCCAGAAGTTTACGAAGAATTCCTAAATGGCAACCACCCAGTGAGTAGATCAAGTCAACCCTTTAGCCAAGTTTGGACTGACATGGCCTTGGAACAAACCATCAATCTTGACAGCAAGACTAGAGGGGGTATTGTTGGCTTGACACAAAATGCTTCGGCACTAGACAGATGGTTTATAACAAGTCACAAGAGAGCTGAGCTAACTGCTGCAACCAAGCGACTTTGCAACCTTGAAGACTCTGACAAGATTGGGACTCACAAGGAGACAGGTTCCCAAAGAGTAAAGAGGGATGAAAAACGATGTTCAGCGGCTGATTAACACCATTACTAATACCATGTCAAACCCTTTTGATTTGAGTGAGGCATCGAGGGAAGACCCAGTTCAATTACGAAACATCGCCACTGGACTCGTTATGCCGCATGACGCGGCAGAGCAGCTTGTTGACTGTTTCAGCACAGGAGCAGAAGAAGCAAAGAAATTTAGGAGACAAAGAATGGACACTGATGAGGTATCCTTTTGGAGCAAGATATCGAAATTGAATTTGAGAACATTTGCTTCTCTGGCAAAAACAAATCAAATCAAGTGCACAGACGAGAAGATCATCACTATTTCAGCTGATAGGAATTTGTTTGGAAGACTTCTAATTGCTGCAAAGTGTCGCGACGTTGACGTGAAAGAGGTCCTGAGATATGAACTGTCCACCGTGCCCTTTGCATTGGCACATGCAGATGGTGCTTTGAGGAAAACTACGAAAAGTGTTCTAATGGCTGAGGTTGAACGAGAATGTCAAGCACAAGGAAGACTTCCTGAAAGTGCACTACCAACCGCATTCATTTTTGATGCAATGGCTCTTGTCCAGACGTTGAAGTCTGCAGGCCCCCGCACATTCGGAGACCTAGCTGAAAGATACTTTAATGTGCTCTTCACACCTCTACGCCAAGGTCAGTGCAGAAGAGTAGATGTTGTCTTTGACCGCTATGATGTTCAAGAGTCCATAAAGGAAAGTGAAAGAGTTAGGAGGGGTTCAAGCAGGGCTCTTGAGATCCAAATCACAAACAAGCATACACCAGTTCCAAAGCAATGGGGGAAGTTTATCAGCAACCAGAGTAACACGGTTGACCTTTCCAGATTTTTTTGCCGAGAGTGGTGCAGTCTGGGTGAATACAACTTACTTCCTGATCAAGAGCTGGTAATTGGAGGTGGCTTTGAAGATCCAACAGATGCAGTTGTTGTAATCCGTGGACGTACGGATCCCCTTGCAGAGCTGAGATCAGACCATGAAGAAGCCGACACAAGGATGATCCTTCATGCGTGGCACGCTTCTTCCACTAAAGAGAGGATTGTCATTCAGTCCCCTGATACAGATGTTGCTGTGTTAGCTATTCATGCATACCAGATGATACAGTGCAACGAAATCTGGTTCAAAACAGGCGTCAAAGATAAGGTTCGTTTCGTCCCTGTCCATCTTATTGCTGAGAAGCTTGGTAGGAGTGTTTGCGCAGCGATTCCAGCATTCCACGCTCTAACTGGCTGTGATTCTACTAGTGGGTTGTTTCAGATCGGCAAAAAGAAAGGATGGAAGGTATTTGTCAAATATCCCAGTCTCCATGACAGTGTTGGCAACCTTGGCAGTCAGATTCCACCACCAGCTCTCACTGTTAAAGCCTGTGAGAAGTTTATTTGCTCCCTTTATTCAACCAACAAGAAGGCAGGGGTAACAGCTGACGACGTACGCTATTGGATGTTTTGCCAAAAGCACCAAAGAAGTGAAAGTTTACCACCCACAAGCAACAGCTTGCGACACCACATTGAAAGTGCTAACTACCAGGCATATGTGTGGAAACACTGCTTGA
>JAHPZR010007267.1:37500-52500 GCA_019787425.1 Platygyra sinensis | reverse complement strand
ACTATAGCTATGACTGTTAAATATATTTCCAAGATGTTTTATGTTTAAGAAGAAGCCTAATGGCTTCCACGCGGGATGCTTTGGTCCATATGCTGATGCTATCAACTTTGAATGGCTATCCGCGTATCGACGCGTAGAAAAAAATGAAACTGATAGAAATGCTAACGTTCACTTCTGCAGTTGTAGTTTCTTCAACAGAATGTGGTTCATGTTCAACTTTGTAGACATTTGATAGTAATAGTAAAAACTTTTTCAACTTTGTTACTGTTGTGTCAGAGTGACATCAAAATGCCTCCCTTGGTTCGAATTTCAAATTTTCATGTAGCTTCAAATTTTTCACCGCGGAAAAGAAATTTACTAAAAAACGCCTCGCCTGGCTTCACCTACGTACCTTTTTACTATGTTGCTGTAGAGGTCTACAGGTTGTGTTATTAGAAGTAAGACTGAAGTAAAGCGATTTCAGGGAGTTTTGGTTCTTTGTTTTCCAGTGTTTTTGACGGGCCGAAATTAGTTTTCTGGCTATCAAATATGTACTATATATAGGTGAAACCTGGAGGCGATAGGAGTTTTTCCAGCAAATTTATGGCTTCTTTCCGCCTTTGGTAAATTCGTTGGGCTTGTATCACCCACTAATGTTATAACCAACCACTAATGTTATACCTACCATTAATGTAATAAAAATCAACCACTAATGTAATAAAAAGCTAATAAACATCCAAAGAGTAAAGATTTTATCTCATTTACCACAGTATTGCTTATAACTTTAAAAAGCATACTATATCGTCATAGGTGGCATAACCGAATTAAAATTAATTAGTCAAATAAACCTCTTTTACAAAACTTCAACGGATGCCTAGCACCCCCCTCCCCCCCCCTCCCAAAAAAAAACACACAGGGTATGGCACACTTCGTCTATCCCTTCCTACTTTGAACTTATAAACAGAACTATACTTAATGAGATGGAATCTGCACTCCATGGATGTTTCTTACATTCTCAAACAGTTTAAGAGTGGCTGACTCTTAGGATCGAGCAACGCCAGTCAACGACCCATTTGGCAAATCGCTCATATTTTGCCCAAAGATACTTTTAGGTGACCTAATTCTAAAAATCATATTTAAAGGTTCTAGCGAATTTTTATTTTTTAGAAATTCGCGAAAATTTAAAAGCGCGGTCGAAGTGCGGTTTTTCGTGTAATAAAATGACCAACATAAGGTTCGAGGACGAAGCGCTGCTAAGGTCTTAAAATAAATTCAATTGACTTCAAACTTCACACAAATGTGGAACAACCATTCTAATTTATTTTTCGTTTTAAGCTAATCTCAGATACGTTTATCTAGTGGTTTTCCGAACCATTTTAAAAACACCTCTCAAGCGTGTTAAAAATGGCGGCAAAATATAGGTCATGTTTAACAGCAAAAAAGTACATCTGGTACCTCGCTTTTCGATTATTTTACTTAACAGCCTTAAAATATCATTATTAAACATATACCATGCCAAGTTTCATGCTCGAACTCCCATTATTTCCCTCTGAGAAATTCGAAAATCTATGTAACATACTCAGCTCAAATGACACATGATATCTTCGCGAAATGAGTTAACAATCTAAATTAATCAGTTTGATTATAAAAATTAGGCTTTGGGAAAGATACTTTTGACTGTAGTTACCAGTGTGATCAACTGAAAGTCAAATTTCAAGCTCCAAATTCCTCTACTGAGGCAGTATCATCAACTGAAATTCGCGAGCGCTTATGCAAATCAATCGACAAGTTAGCGCCAAACATTTCAAACGCAAATCCCTTCTCAGCCTTCTTAACACCCTGCATTTTATCTATTTATACAATTAAGGAATAAGCGAAAGACCGTGTAAGTCTAAAGCAGTTCACAAAAGAGGTTTGAACTACCTGAAGTTAATTGCGAACAAGAAGTGTGTGAACTGTTCATCGTTTTATGCTGTCGTATACGGTTCGTCGTGTTAGTCGGTATGTGGCTATGGTGGAATGCTTGACGATGTACAATGACAATATACTTCTACCTTAACTGTAGCTCATGCTCAAAAGAGTGGTGTTAGACTGTAGATACGCCTTTCCTACAACAACCTCCTCGAAAAATAATTGTGTATGGAAAACATGATATGGCAAAATTGTTCGACCGCAAACAACTTCACAATATTCATAATGATTCATTACGCACTATAACTACTGGCCTTAGAATAACAAGAGACATACCCAAATGCCGTCCATATACCTTACTGGTAAACGGCCACAATATAAGGGAGCAATTCCTGAGCCATTTACTGGGAGTAATTTCTAGATACATATTTTCATGAAAAGTGTTTTTGTGAAGTTGACATTTGAGCACCGAGAAAAATGTCACGCAACCCCACCGCCGATTTTTTTTGTCTTTGAGGAGTGGGTAAGGGATGTGTGGAAGAGGATTAGTTCATCTATTATATTTTTTAAATAAAATGCAGTATAAGTGGATCATAAATAAGTCAGCTGCTTCTTTATGGACAACTATTTTTCAAAAAAATTCGCAGTCCGCGAGATCTATTACATGTTTTCACATGTTACAGAGTGATGAGTTTCTGAAGGCGAGGCTGCGCTGCATCTGCGGGCAGTGTCAGAAACCAATTACATTAGAGCATCTATCTTTAAGCTGATAAAGGTAGAATGATCGCTGCAGCGAATTCGGCCATTACGGTTTTTCCTCCAAAGCATCTTCCTCCTCCTCCTCTCTCTCCTTCTCTACAAAAATATTACGATCCCCCCCCCCCCCTCAAAAAGAAAATAGTGAGGCCTTGGAGTCGACCGGCTCATAGTGCCCAGAGCTTATCCCGGTTTCTGTAGCATGAAGCTGCTAGGAGTATTTCTACCCCCTCTGGACGGGACGCTAGTCACTTCCCTCCAATTTGTTAGGTTTCCCCAACAATTCGCCGGTACCCATTTAGACTCCTGGGTGCAGAGTCACTTTGAACACAATACAGTGTCCCTGGCCAGGGCTCAAGCCCGGACCGCTCGATTGCGCTCCAGGGACGAGTGCACTTACCGTTAGGAAACCGCTTTCAGTTCTCCAGAGACAAGTGCCTCTCTAAAGTAGACAGCCTCTGAAAGACACGAATGCAGCCGCTTTGAGGACAGTTATACACTCCTGCTGCATAGCCACTATCCATGGAAACATCAGCAGACGCTTCCATGGTAACAAACGTTGACAATGGCCCCTATGTTGTGGTCGCAGTGTTTGTAATTTTTTCAGAAAATGACCTGAAGTGTCCTTCAGAGAACGATGCTGCCAGTCCAGCCCGACTTTCCTTTGTTTTGAAAGTCCCACTGCTTCATTTGCGTCCCAGCGTAATTTATTCCGTACCATGTGACCGGATCCTACAAAGGGCCTATTTCAAATTTAAAAGAAACCTTTGATCATTAGCATAAAGCTAAATAATATCATTGTAACAACATTGTCAGTTCATAGGAATAACACAGAGGCCTAGTAGGGTAAAGCGTAGGCACGATCTACAATCCCTCCACACAGTGGTTCACTAGCAAGTTGACTGTCCCGGCCACGCCCATCTAGTAGTATGCACTGTAAACCCCGTGTGTATGGAAAGAAAACTTGAGATTCTATCAGATACGATTAGCATTATAACCAGTTCAATTGCGTGTTGGTAAACGCTAAATATGTTCAAAACGCTTTTCTGGTTTAACTGTTTTTCTACTTATCCACGGTTAACAATTTGCCCTTTGAAAATGGGGGAGGAAAAAGGGTAAACCCCGGGAACGAGGTAGCATGATCAATGCAATACGCGCACCAACAGGTAATTGACTCAGCGGAACCGAGTGATACTTCGGGAGTCATCTGCTGTTTCAATGTTGGCGTTACGAGAGACCAGGTAGTCCTACACGGCACACCGATATCTGAAATTTCCGGGAGTATCCCCTCCCCCCTGTAGCTACAGCTAAAAGCCATTCAAGAACAAGAAATAATTGTCCCTGGCTAGTGCAACTTTAAAAATCTACTGTCACTGCTTTAAACTTTTAATCGGTTTATGTAAATCGTGATCATTTGCGCAAGAGTAGTGAAAGCGTGTCTGGGCTGGTCATACGGTTGTGTTACACTTTTACCGAGTCTCGAATATCAGCGACGCAGGACGGTTGCCGATATTTTAAAAACAGACTCATGTATCTCGTTTCTTACAGCAGAAAGCTTAGGCTCTTTAATACAATGTGGAGTGGTATTGAGGGGAATCAATGGCTTTTAGGTATGTTTCCTGTAACATTTTCGGATGAAATTAGTCACATTTTAAAACATTTTGTTTATTTGTTTTGGGTCTGACCGTTTCACAGTTTTCACTTGTTTCCAATTTACATAGGCGCAATTTATTTCAAACTTTTAACTTACGCTTTTGATGACCTCGGTTTGATTTTGTTGTTTTACCGGTAATTCATTGCCGGTTAACCTCTCGAATTCTTGAGCTTGAACCGAGATCGGCTGATTGCCAAATTAAAATCAGTAAGGGCACCATTCTAATTTGCTTCAAGACATTTCAACTCGATTGATTTTAAGTCTTAGCTTTTAACGTCCTTAATGCTAACTTGACAGCATTCCAAGTTGATCCATTATTGTGTCTTAATGAACTCAAAGCGCTGTGGTAAATAGAAAACATTAAGTTTCCAGGAAATTAAATCTCTTGCGTTTGTAGTGATAACCATTCATGGTGTTGTTTACGGGAACACACGCGATGACAAACTAGATATGATGGCAAACACGAAATTAAACAAAGTTAAAGCGTTTCTAAAACGTCTAAAAACAGTTTTTATGTAGTGGAAAGTATGTTTCTATGATAGCAGTGAATTGACGGGATTTTTAATTAATGACAACCTTTTATTTTCGCCATTGAAATTGATTTGTCTCTTGTTCGTGTATAAACATTGTGTCACTTGCGCCCAACACATTGACATAGATTTTCGTTTTTCTCAACGGGAAATACTGCGAGTTCAAGCATGAAAATTGGCATGGTATATGTTTAATAATGATATTTTAAGGCTGTAAAGTAAAATAATCGAAAAGTGAGGTACCAGATGTACTTTTATGCTGTTAAACATGACTTACATTGTGCCGCCATTTTTAACACGCTTGAGAGGTGTTTTTAAAATGGTTCGGAAAACCACTAGATAAACATATCTGAGATTAGTTTAAAACAAAAAATTAAATTAGAATGGTTGTTCCACATTTGTGTGAAGTTTGAAGTCAATTGAATTTATTTTAAGACCTTAGCAGCGCTTCGTCCTCGCACCTTATTTCGGTCATTTTATTACACGAAAAACCGCACTTCGACCGCGCTTTCAAATTTTCCCGAATTTCTAAAAAATAAAAATTCGCTGGAATCTTTAAATATGATTTTTAGAATTAGCTCACCTAAGGGTATCTTTGGGCAAAATATGAGCGATTTGCCAAATGGGTCGTTGACTGGCGTTTCTCGATCCTAAGAGTCAGCTATTCTTAAGGCCTGGGCAGGAATGTAAAGTTGAAATGTGGTTGGACAGCTATACCTCTTGTTATATTTGTGTTACCAAGCTGAACTTTTCCCTAATTATAAAACTCGACGTCCTGCCTTGCCTTAACATATTATCTTGATCACGCGACATGTCACGTGATTGTTTTGTGAAATTTCAGTAAATCGGCGAATAGACCTTTTTCGCTTGTACATTTTGTTTTCCCAATACAGATCATGTGATGATACTCAGGAGATTTGATCCTTTGTCTTGTTCATTAAAAAAAGTACATGCAGACATATTCATGCTTGCATGTACCCTTTTTAATGAACAAAACAAAGGATCAAATCTCTTGAGTATCATCACATGATCTGTATTGGGAAAACAAAATGTACAAGCGAAAAAGGTCTATTGGTGGCGAAGTTTTGGTCTATTGATCAATAAATGAGCGTTTTCGATGTAAATTGAAATTATCTACCTTGCTGCGTTTGGAATGATCTTACTTGATTTCGTTTTTAGAAGATATAAATGATCAAAGGTCAAATTTTGTTGAAAAAGACGACCTTTCACCCTATAAAATTTTCTGTGAAAAGACGAACGGTCATTCCAAACGTAAGAGGGTGAAAATAATTGACCTCCATCTAAAACACGTTTTCGCGGGGTGATATCGATAAAACCGCCACCAATTCATCAAATAATGGCTATTTTCCGCTAAACGTCAGAAGTACCACTCCTACTTTAAAATGTTCAGGACGTTGAAACCTAACTGTGTGCTAAATCTGGTTCCCTTGCAATTTATACCATCAAAAATATAACCAATAAATTATTTTTATCGGTAAAAGCCTTTGACCCAGGCCTTAAACTACTTGAGTTGGTAGTTAAGTAGTTATTACATTAATGGTTAGCTCGTTTATTACATTAGCACTAGTCACCGGTTGATGTTTATTACCTTAGTGGTTAGTATTATATCAAAGTTCAGGCCAAAAAACACTAACAGCAGCCAGTAATGTCTAGTCCATTGCATGTCTAAGCCCTGAATTTATATAGATATAAAGTTTTTCTCCCAATGAAAATGACGTTCAGAGGTTGTCCGTCCTTGGTCCCTTCTAACTTCTACCTTTCTATATATATTTATTTGTTATATGGCTGTCTCACAAGGACTGGGAACTACTGAATCCGCAAATCATTTGATTGCCTGAAATCGATATTGAAAGCAGTCTGATTTCCCCATCTATACCGGCATCTAGATCGGTAACGTTTTGCGTTGAAAGAGTTGCAAACTGAAATGCAAAAATATGGACAATTTTCTTCTAACAGTATTTAATTTATTTATGGCAGTGCCAAAACGCCTGATGAGAAAAAAGTAATGAGGATGAGCAAACATTAGTAGAACTAAGTTCAGCTCATCGCCGTTCGGTGCGTTTGGTCTATACTCGCAACCTCGATGAAGATTCTCCCATATAGACCTCCTGCTCGGTTAAGGTGGCCGAGCACAGTTTTAAAGTGCCTATGCTTAATTCACCATTAATTTTTAACTATTTATGCTTTGGTTAACCACAGAAGCATTTATTCTCGCATTTTGAGGTCGCGATTCTTCGTGCTGACCAAAAGGAGCGCGGCCTCTGGGGACGAGAATGAGTTCTTTTGGTAACAAGCAAAAGCTGAGAATTGCTAGGTTCATTGCACCGTTACCTTTCGCAATAAAAGACTAAAGCCATTTATACATTGCGTTCCATTATAGAAAAAAGTAACACTGACAAATAGTGCGGGTGTTGAGTAAATAAAATAATCGCCCTGTTTACGGCATGTTTGTTTTTTGAAATCCTTGTGCGCGCACTGAATCGGCAGAAGCGCGTGCGAAAACTGTGTTCGGCCACCTTAATAAGAGCTTTTAAAACATTTTTTTTTCATGTCAGAACAACGCTTTAATTCGTCCGACCTCTCGAAAACATCTTCGCAGCGTTTGATGTGCACATATAAGCAAAACGATGAATCTAAGCTTTAAGTTACATCCGCAAACGCCTAGATACTCCACTGATTGAGTCTGTTTGCCTTGACAGATCAGTCAATTAAACCATGTACTTGATAATAATTACTGAATGCAATTATTGTAACCCTTTTTCTAATCGCTTTGTTCGTAGAAAAGGCCAGAGCACTGCAGACCACTGAGTCAAGGGCAGTGCAAGAACATGGTAAGAGATTAGAGGATATAGGCGACCCACCTGAACATACAATTGTTGTTCCAACCATGGGCGACCTTCCAAGGGCTGAAAAGTTTTTAAAACGTGAATCGCCAATAGACATTCTGTTAGTGACTGTCAAAGACTGCGAGTTCTTAAGTTGCTATGCACACCTGAAAGAGCCATTAGAAAAATACTATGTTGCTGATGTCGGAAATTATGTTTACCTTGGCCGATATGCTAAAAAGAAAATTGGTTTGATGGGAAGCCCAGATTCTCCCGCCGGTGCTGACAACTATTTGAGTATTGTGAAAAATGCTTTCACTGTCCTGCGGCCTAGGGGAGTCATTTTTGTGGGGTACTGTATTGGTCTTAACACGATGAAAGCCAAACTCGGTGATGTCGTAATTCCTGTACAGCTAACAACATATGCGAATGAAATGGTGTATGGTGAAGACCAATTCACTGGTACAACACGTCTTGTTAGCCGACATTTTCTTCAACTCATCAACCAAGTGGCGGAGGGCTGGAAGGCACCCGTGAAAGATCCTAAAGTACAAAAAGTGAAAGTGCATAGCAATGGTGAAATTTTGAGTGGTCCTAAGAAGATTATAGCGGATGGGCGAGTTGGCGAACTAAAGCAGTTGTACCCCGAAGCGGTGGCAGTTGAAATGGAAAGCGTAGGTACGGTTGATATATACAGTAAGATTCCAAAAGTAACGTTAGTCTAGGGTATAGCAGGCAAAAGGAGCCGCTACTTTCGCTTAGCCATTACTCTTAGATAGCCGTTACTTTTGGATGGTTAAAAAACTTTTGTATGGTAATTCACTGTCATTTTAGACACAGCATAAGCTTTGACGCAAAATTATTATTTTTTAATTCATTTATTAAATACAACAGTACAGCATTTATATTTAAAGTAATTACAATACTTACCATGCCTGCATTAGTTACAAAGCTACCCCTAATTACAATAAATACTTGGCGATTCTCATGTTAAACACTTCTTACAATGGGATTTCTTTTAATTAGTTCATTCTATCTACTATATATTTTTTGCACTCAGTACTTACAAAATGTTTTTTTTAAATTAGTTACTCTACACACTATATAATACTTACACCAGCTAAAGCAGGACGGTACAGTTTTAGAATGGTAGAACACCCAACACATCGCCAACTCAATGCAAATGCTTCAATTAGATTTTTTTGTAAACATATGACATTTCCTTTTTTCTGCTTCCTTTTTACTTCTTAATACCAAATTTATTGGCATTCAGAAGTATTGGTATGGGTGCGAATGCACGTCATTCGATCGTTTCCTGTTAACTTTTAGAAATGCCAGGAATGAAGATTTTCCCTATGTTTTACTAGAAGTAATCACAGGTTAATGACTGCGTAACAATCAGCGGTTGGCACAAAAGGTCCGACTTGTTTGGTTCAAACACTGAAATTCTATATGGATCAGTGAGGGGCATCTTAAAGAAACACAACCGTTGCTACTGAGATATTTTTAAGGAATCCTCTTCAGTTTCCTACAGTGAAACCAGTATTAAGCGGACACTCTCGGAACCCTCACTAGTCTTTGTTTAATACAGGGTGTCCGCTCAGAACAGGTTCTAATATGTCGTGCAATGTTATAGTTAATTATTGTCTCTTTTGCAATAACTATAACACAGTACATAATACAAAGTCCAATCAATCAATGCATCAATCTGGAATAATCACTTAGCATTAAAACGACATCGCTGAACGATGTTTAAGAAGTCTCAGCTGAACCTTCAGAACTGTAGGGTAAAAAGCCCTTGAACAAAATGGCTTAATATTGGTGTCCGCGTCTGCTTGACAGGGGTGTCCGCTGAATGCAGGTTTTATGTTACAGCAAATGTGGAGAAAACATTTTTGGACTCCACTTGATAAAAGATATCCGCTTAATAGTGGGTCCACTTAGCTGTATAACTGATATAAGAGAGGCAGGTCGTTTGCGGATTCATCAGTTTTTGTAGCCGGCTGTGCTGGAATAACTTAGGCAGCAAAAGGTCAGACTTGTTTGACGCAAGCACAATTCTCTATGGATAAGGGGCATCTTAAAGAAACAACTGTTGCTGTTTAGTGCTGAGAGAAATTGTTAAGGAATCCTCTTCAATTAGTCACGTTTCAGTTTTACTGTTTTAATATGCATATGTTAACAAGGTGCGAATGTTTTTATGGCTGCAGTGGTATTTTCTGTTGAACCAGTACACTCTTTTTTTTTTTAATAAGTACAAACTTAAAAAGAACATTGAGGCTGAAATCGCTCGAAAAATAAGAACAATTTAAGAACAATCTGAGGCTGAAATTTTTTTCAACAAACAAAACATCAGATCGCGGCGACAGTGTAAAGCTAACGTTTCTTTTCAAAATTCAGGGTCTTTACTATCTTCCAGATATATACATCACTCTTAAGGCCCGTTTACACAGGCGATTTTTGTCGCGGTAACTCGATGCAATTTTTGTCGCGCTAAAGTTGCATCAAGTTTCAAACATGTTCGAAACCCCTGCGATATCGCGGCGACATATCGCTCTGAAAATCACACCTGGTTTACACGTGCGATTTTGAAGTTGCAACTTAAGCGCGACAAAAAACGCCTGTGTAAACGGGCCTTTAAACTTCATTATCACACTTTTCGTGTGAAAACAGTAACAGATCACATGTATGAGTATAAACAATGAACACTACATGTACTGCATACATGTACTGATAAGCACAGGTTCTTTGTCCATCACTATATGATACATAGTCTCTTGGTACATATTACAATAGAATTAGGTCAGTCCCATCAATGTCATCATTTGTGTCAGTCACTGCTTCCGGCCTGAAACGTAACACAGCTACTCCTCCAAGCGTCTATTGAATTACTGGATTTCACCCATTTTTTTATTTCACTTCGCCCATGTTTTTACAATTATTAAATCCAACTGTTTATCTATGGTTTAGGCACGCGGCAAGTCGGGGTCCCTACAGTGAAGTACTGTACAGTACGGTATAACCACATTTGGAGCCATTAGAGAACACAGAATTTTAAGAGCAAATTAAGAACATTTTGAGGCTGAAATGGCCGAAAAAGTAAGAACATTGAGCCTGAGCTAAATTTTACTCGTTCTTGATAAAAAAAGAGTGTAGCGTGTCATGCGTTTGTAATTTTTGCATCATTTGTTAATCGCGTTCAGGTTATTGCTTTTGAGTACATTAACAAGGTCAAAAAGGTCAGAGGAAGTCATCGGTATGTTAAAAGGTGATCCGTAGTGTGTTGATGGTCTCTGTCTTTGCAGCACTCCGCAGCAGTCACAAAAGGTCAGACTTGTTTGGCTGAAGCAAATTCTATATGGATAAGGGGCATCTTACATTGTGTAAAGAAAAACAACCGTTGCTGTAGTAAAACGAAGATTCCTTTAAAAAGAGACGCAGGTCGTTAACCAGCGAATTTATTATTATAGCTTATAATTATTGTGTGTTGTGTTAATCTTGCTTTTGTTAATTTTGGTCCGGCATTTGTTAATCACGTTCAGTTTACCGTTTATGCGTATGTTAACAAGGTGAGCAAAAGTCAATGTGAATTTTTTATAGTCGCAGTTTAATCTTCTGTAGAATTTTTTAACCACGTTCAGTTTACAATAACAAATTATACAAAAATAGGCTTCGGCTCGTTTAAGCATCACATAAGCATCACATGTGTCTGACAGCTTACTGATAATAAGAACAAGACGATCTAAGATCGTAAGTCGGGCTACTGGAAGATATGGTGCAACTAGTTTTGACCAGTTACTTGTTTGTCCAAGGTCTCCGCTTGTGGGTGTGGCGTAATTTTTTTTGTCCCCTAAAGCTATTCCCCGTTTTCGACCATTTAGCGTCGTTCGACCGACCCAGATTTTCGCGTTTTCCAAAAAAAAAATCATGAAGAAGGTAACTACACATAATTTCAAAACATTGTCAGTTTATGTACAAGTCAATTCCAAAACCGCCCATCCCCCCCCGGGCAATCCCCAGGCATTTGACTCGCGTTAAGCTCCGTACAGTGGGGAATTTGACCCAAATGAGGCCCGCTTGGTGGAGCATTTGACTTTCCTGTCAAAACGTCTGTCAGCGGTCGAAAACAAAAGGATTTCGCAATTCTTTCATTCGGCTCGTAAGCTGCGTTGACGGGTCATTGCTCTTGTCGATTCCACGTGGGTTTTTCTGTTGTTGTCGTTTTATATAGTTATATCGTGAAATATGCCTTTGTTTAAAGCGTGGAGCGAAGACAAGCTGAACAAGAAATTCGTAGTGGCTGAAAATTTTGCAAAATTTGTTTCCAAAGGTAAGCGATTCTGTTTATTTCCAAAGGTAAGCGATTCTGTTTTCCCTGGAGGGTGGGGAATTTGACCTCTTTGAAGCTCTAACGGGTGGGGCATTTGACCGTCTAAACTGGCAACATAGCGGGGAATTTGACCAAATTTTTTCAAAAAAGTCAAATGCCCCGGGGTTTGCCCGGGGGGGGGGGGCATGGGCGGTTTTGGAATTGACCGGTACATTACTTTACAATACAGTCAATGTTTTGTCATCTTTTTTCCGCTGTTCACGTTTGAGTTTAACCACGTCTTATCATTTCCAGGCTCCGCATCAGTTATTTTCCTGAGGTAAATAAAATAGACAGGCCAAACACGACTCCTACGGTTCGTGCCATTTGTACACTAGGTTTGCCGTTTATATTTCCGTCGTTCGACTTTTTTGTCGCTTCACTCTTGTTTATGAAGGGCATTTCGTATTGTGTTATTAGGAGAAAGCTAGAGCCGTTACACGTCATAGGTCTGCATGATTTCTGCGCGCTGTTATCTGCGTATCGCTTCGTTGAGTTTGACACCTCTATAATTTGCCATGCGTTAGTTTATTGTATGGGCTCATTTCTATTGCAAGATTTGTTTTTAAGTCTCCAAGTATTTGCTTTTAAGGGACAAAATATGACATTTACTGTGAACGTGTTTCTTACTCGCATTCTATATTGTGACGCCTGACTCGGCTACAGCAGGTAGATTCTTATCACAGGTAAATAAAATATACAGGCCAAACACAACTCTTACGGTTCGTGCCATTTGTACACTAGATTTGCCGTTTATTTTTCGGTCGTTCGACCTTTTTGTCACTTCATTCTTGTTTATGAAGGGCATTTCGTATTGTGTTATTATGAGAAAGCTAGAGCCGTTAGATCGTGCAAAGGCATATTTTAAGAGGTCATAGGTCTGCATGATTTCTGCGCGCTGTTACTGCGTGTTGCTTCGTTGAGTTTGACACCTCTATAATTTGCCATGCGTTAGTGTATTGTTTGGGCTCATTTCTATTGCAAAATTTGTTTTTTAAGTGTCCAAGTATTTGCTTTTAAGGGACAAAATATGACATTTACTGTGAACGTGTTGCTACTCGCATTCTATATTGTACGTCAGGATATTGTGACGCCGGACCCGGCTATGATTAGAACTCGGTTTGCAAGTACAGCAGGTAGATTCTTATCACAGGTATCATATTTGTCCTCCTACGTTTCGTGGCTTTACTTCGAGCAAGCTATAGGCTTGTCTAGAAAAATTCTAATGTTTCTTGCAGCTATCAAATCGAGCTTATGTTCCTGGAGCTCAATGTATAGGTTTATTTCTCCTTTGATCGTTTTAGTACCACAGGATTTAAATTTAAACTCATTACGCGCAAGTCTATTGACTCTGTTGCGTGTTGTATATGCCTGTAGACCAATTTCTTTGTTTTTTTGTTTTTATGTGAAAGCTTTCCTAGTTTTTTTACAGGTATTTTGCTGGGCTCACGACCGAATCGTCTTCGCACATGGTACTCAGGACTGTTAATATTACAGTGATAAACAAACATCATGTAACGAGACCTGAATTTTATTATTTGGCATCTTTGTTGTCGTTTCCTAGAGTTTGAATACGACGCACCTTGCCTTTATCAGTAAATGTTCTTCTGTCGTCTGTAGCAACGTTCTGTCAACATTTTATGTTCACTGAAAACTCATTTTATTTCTGGTATGATTCTGGTAAGACCATCGCTAAATCCGCTAAATCATTTGATTCTTTTGCTATTTTGAGTTCGCGGAACGACCCGATTCGAAATATACGCTCATTACACACGCCATCTTCTTGAGTGGATCTACCGCGACTGGCGTGTGGGTCTATATGTTTGAGCGTAGAAAAGATTACACTATTTGCTAAGATATTCGAGGTATCCGCCATCAACTTCGACACCGTAGAAAGAAGGTTGAGCCGTATTGAAGGGTCTGCGGTATTCCCCATTGCACGTGACTGATTTTTGTGGAGAAATGCAGGGTAAACTTAAAGTCGGCCTCGCCCGACTAATTACTCAAAGCGGAAGAGTGGATTTTTGTAGCTATTGTAAAAAACTGAATCACGCAAAGGCCTTTGCATTCAGAAGTAAGCTCTAACAGCCCCTTTACTTTTCAATACATGGCATTATGTATATTTATTATATGGCTATTTTAAGGAAAAAATGAAGTTACATCGGCAAATTACGAACGAGTTAATTGGTCCGGAAGAAATTGAAATGTTCATACCTTAAGAGCAAAACCACGAATGGAAAGGAAAACTGTAGAATGCAAAACAGTCGTATTTTTTGCGAACGCGAGCGACGGTCCATATTCGAATGAAAGGTCTGGAGCGCCCTGTGGGCGTGTGAGGCTCGCGTGCTTCACACTCGAGGATCACGCTTACGGCGTTTCGCGCCTTCCGAAAACGTCCGAAAACGACTGTTTTGCAGTCTAGGAAAACTGCCAGTGAAATGAAAACATTTCAGCGATATTTGTCGTCAATAAACAAAGGAAGCATAGTAGAAGTTTTGGACTTACCGGCTGCTGTCCTTGACCACTTATTGGCAAAGTTTTTATAGATATCGGAAAACGGATGGCGACGATTATGAACCTGACACCCTGTCGGGCTTGCAGCGAAGTATACACGAGAGATTCTTTTCCGAAGGCAGGTCTCCTTTCACTGGGCTTTCACGATTCAAAAGGCAATTGGTGACACCAGAGCAGTACAGCAGTCAACATCAACAAATTCTCTTGCCGCAACACTTGCCAGTTTAAACATCTTCAAGGACCATCAAATTTAAACAGGCGAGCGGAATTTTTTTCCCGGTGTGGACATTCGCAGCATCTCTGAGCGCCAGTTCAAGATCTTTAACGGGCCAGTAACTAAAATCCAGGAACCTCAAAAAAGGAGAAGAGTTTTCATCGATAGTGACGACGAAGAGTAGTACTGATTCCGTTTAAATTGCGGTTTCTTTTACCGACAAGGCC
>JAHPZR010007267.1:27500-35000 GCA_019787425.1 Platygyra sinensis | reverse complement strand
GCATGACTTGGTCTCATCTGGAAGCGTCGCCTAGAAATGCTGCCATTCTGCCACTTTGAAATTCCATCCACAATCCCCTCGTGAAGGTAGATCTGGGCTTGGTGTAAGCGCTTGGCCCCAGCAGTAACCAGCTTGATAAGCAGCTCTGTTTGTGTTCTGTAACAGGGCCGCCCTTGTTGGTGGGATAGGATCATTTTCTAAACCTTTCTGAGCAAACAATTCCTTCCTGGTCTCATTAACACTCGTCTGGTCACTTGTTCTGTCGTACATGCCATGCTTCACTTATTGGACTAGTAGGTGTAGCTGCAAGCTGTAGTATGGTATCTTTCAAATTGTGAATGCAGTCTCCTTGCCTCTCCCGGCGAACTGAGCAAGACATAGTATCGCAACCTGTAAAGGCATGAAATACTGGCAGAGCCCAGGCTGTTTGAGAACTCATGAGCAACTGTGTAACGAAAATGACAGTACCCAATACAACCCAACTTCTACTTGTTGTACCTGTTGCTGTTGAAGCATTCAGGTGAATGCTATTGCCAGAACAAGGGGATCGGTGTCAACTGCACGAAACACAATCTCGCGGTAGCCCTCCTGAATGGCGTCTGCAGCATGCAAAATCATACTTGTGTCCGCTTCTTCGTGAGTACATGGAGACAGAGTCGTGGTGTTGTTACGCGCAGGACTACACAGGATACCCTTGACTTAAGTTGTGATGACTTGTTTTTCTTCATGTAAGGATACTATACATTAAGCGAGAAACTGGAAAAGGTCTTGCTTGTTTTCTTCACTCCGGAGGAACTGCTTCCAGTTGCGTGGTATTTGTCTGGACGGCTGTACGCGCGTCCTGGCTCCTTGCCCTCGTTTGCTTCTAGTAATGGCTTTTAAACTGTTTGCAATATACTCATCCCATACAGCATCAAGGCGCTTTGCATGAGAGAGCTGAGATTGAATGTAGTGTAGAAAGGACTGCCTTGAATATTCTGCATGCAGATGTCTTTTCTGTTGCCGGCTTGATATTTACTATTACTGATCCATCAATGATGATGGCGTCAATTTCTTCTGGCGTCTTCAGTTGTGGAGTTGTGAAGGACTGGAGACACTCTGCTAGTTCCGACTTTTTCTGAGGCAGGCGCAACTTACCATCCTGTGACAGCGATGGTGGACAACTTTGGTTTTCATTCTGGAAAAACTCGTCCAGGTTTCCTTCCCTCGTCTGGCAAGAGATGTATAAATTTGAAAAGAGCAAGCAATCATTCCTTGCAGATGATAATTGCTGCTTAGTCTTAGATGCCACGTTTGACGCAGGGTCGTTAAACACACGAAGATTGTTCCTCTTTATTGGGTCATGCAGTGACTTGCTTTGCTGCATCAAGCGTTCAGCTATGAAAGTCTCATACTGTGCCATTCCAACCTCTTCTATACCTTCCGCAGTCTTGCCATTGCATCTGAATAATTCATTATCTGTTTGGTATCTATTGATAAGAGATCGTCGGTTTCTTCCATGAAAGGGTTGCCCATTTCTTCAGTCGTTCTGGTAAGTGATGCAAT
Source organism: Platygyra sinensis (assembly GCA_019787425.1). Taxonomy (NCBI): domain Eukaryota; kingdom Metazoa; phylum Cnidaria; class Anthozoa; order Scleractinia; family Merulinidae; genus Platygyra; species Platygyra sinensis. The sequence goes on along the minus strand of JAHPZR010007267.1, from coordinate 33,455 downwards.
ATCTCTATAAAACAGCAATTGTAAACTTCTCGTATCTTCACGGTGTTTTGCACTCTGCTCAGTCTCCCTACATTCTGTTACCATGCTGGCCTCAAACACATTGATTATTCTAGCTATCTCCGGCCCTGATACCACCCACCGACGAAGAGCACTCGGATTTTCTGTCAACCCCACAGCCTACCCTCTCCTTTCACAAGAGCGTTGTTTTGTTCATGAGCTTGGTCAGTCGGGATAGTTTGGAAAGGCTTTGACGTCTTGCTCACAGCAAACTTTCCCTGCTGGAATCGAACAGTAAGGTCTGGCGCTACATCATAGAGACGGTACATATCTCGTAGGTGAATTGGCAACCGTCGAGCATTGTTTGCATTGTCCAGCGAAAAGAACCGTGGAACCATCTTCAAAAGTGCGTCAATATAGTGTTCAAAATTGGCCTGTTGGAATGACCTTACAAACGCCAGTAGCAGCAGTTCCAGTTGAAGTGTGAGGTACCGAAAGTGGAACTGTGGGAAAAAAGCTACCTTCTTCAGACATCAATCACTGAATGACGCAACATCAGCTTCAGGCTGGCTCTAGACTCTCTTTATAGCTTGTGCATGACTTTGTTAGAAGCACATAGAGACTACTTGCTGTTATCTGATGAGCACGACGAGTACGGGTGACACTTGTGGCCTTAAGGAAAGAGTCTGCAGTACCTGCTGATGCGACGTTGACTTCACTGAGTTAGAGCAGCCGTCCATTCACTTCCCTCTAACCACCCTCCAATGAGCTTTCAGGAAGGCCATCTCAATGTGAAGCCCTCCGAACACGATAACAAATTGCCTCTCTCTATACCTTTCTGGGAAATTCCATTGAATCTGCTTAGCTACTGCGTACAACGGCTGATCGATAGCTATTACTGCATGCTTTGATGATGTTCAAGGAATGGTATATCTCTGCAGCTGATTTCGCTTGGTCAGGAAAGAGGAGCAACAGAGATGACACCGTGAGTTGTAAATAAATTTTGCTGCAAGTCTTTTACACACTTTTTTTCCTTTGCTATATCAGTACACAACAAAACCTCAATGCAAAACCGACCTTAAGATTAAATTAAACTAGTGCATTTATTTCATCTTAACATGAAAGAGAATCAGCATGCAACAAAGCACAGTCTTTTCGTGGAAAAGCAAAAGCATTTCTCCGACTAAAAATGTATTGATTCGCAGCCTGAAAAACGTTTGAGTGGGGACGGCTGGTGCTGCAGGAAGCATAGAATTACAGAACTTCATCAGTGGCCGCCAACTGAAAGTTACTAGTTTCTTCGTTTTGCTACGGGTCGCCTTATTAGTATTACAGCTCACCTTATCGGCGTAAAAACAGCGTAAATTGTGTTGGTACGTGAAATTTTCTCAGCGGAAAGGACAGTTTTGGATTCAAGAAGTTATTAGAGCTCGTTTGGACACTTGTTTACGTCTATCATCGATCGTTGAAGTAGTTTCACGCCGTTGCAAAGCTTCGCAAAACAGGTGAATAAAATTAGAGTGCTTAAAGTTTTGTTTGTAAAGAAATTGCTTTGAGTGAACTGAACCAACTTCCCGTTATTTGCTTACTGTTATAGTAAGCTTTCCTTGTGCAACTGCTAGCCTGTTAAATAATGACAACCGGCAAACGTGTTTACGCGGCTGCAAGACCTTGAAATGTGTCCTTTGTACAAAATTTTGCCCTTTATGTGAAAAACAAGTAATCGCAAGTGCTCTCTGGCAATTAAGGATTAATTTTCACTAGTATTTTCAAAGTTTTCACAAAATTGCCCGAGTCGCGACGCGACCAGGGCAATTTGGAAAACTTTGAAAATACAAGTGAAAATTAATCCTTAATTGCCAGAGAGCACTTGCGATTACTTGTTTTTCACATAAAGGGCAAAATTTTGTACAAAGGACACATTTCAAGGTCTTGCTGTCGCGTAAACAGTTTGTTGGTTGTCAGTATGTAACAGGCTAGCAGTAGCACGGGGAAAGCCTACTATAATAGTAAGCAAAACACAGCAATTTGGTTGGTTCAATTCACTCAAAGCAATTTCTTTAATACACAAACAAAACTTGAAGCAATCTAATTTTACTCACCTGTTTTGCGAAGCTTGCAACGGCGTGAGACTACTTCATCGATCGATGAAAGACGTAAACTAGAGTCCAAAATGCAAACGAGCTCTAATAACTTCTTGAATCCAAAACTGTCCCTTCCACTGTGAAAACTTCACGTACCAACACAATTTACGCTGTTTTTACGCCGATAAGGTGAGCTGTAATATTAATAAGGCGACCCGAAGCAAAACGAAGAAATTAACTTTCAGTTTGGCGGCCATGAAGTTCTGTAATCCTATGCTTCGTGCAACACCAGTCGTCCCCACTCAAACGTTTTTCAGGCTGCGAATCAATACATTTTAGTCGGAAAAATCCCGGCGTTTGCTTTTCCACGAAAAGACTGTGCTTTGTTGCATGCTGATTCTCTTTCATGTTAAGATGAAATAAATGCACTAGTTTAATTTAATCTTAAGGTCGGTTTGCATTGAGGTTTTGTTGTGTACTGATATAGCAAAGGAAAAAAAGTGTGTAAAAGACTTGCAGCAAAATTTATTTACAACTCACGGTGTCATCTCTGTTGCTCCTCTTTCCTGACCAAGCGAAATCAGCTGCAGAGATATACCATTCCTTGAACATCATCAAAGCATGCAGTAATAGCTATCGATCAGCCGTTGTACGCAGTAGCTAAGCAGATTCAATGGAATTTCCCAGAAAGGTATAGAGAGAGGCAATTTGTTATCGTGTTCGGAGGGCTTCACATTGAGATGGCCTTCCTGAAAGCTCATTGGAGGGTGGTTAGAGGGAAGTGAATGGACGGCTGCTCTAACTCAGTGAAGTCAACGTCGCATCAGCAGGTACTGCAGACTCTTTCCTTAAGGCCACAAGTGTCACCCGTACTCGTCGTGCTCATCAGATAACAGCAAGTAGTCTCTATGTGCTTCTAACAAAGTCATGCACAAGCTATAAAGAGAGTCTAGAGCCAGCCTGAAGCTGATGTTGCGTCATTCAGTGATTGATGTCTGAAGAAGGTAGCTTTTTTCCCACAGTTCCACTTTCGGTACCTCACACTTCAACTGGAACTGCTGCTACTGGCGTTTGTAAGGTCATTCCAACAGGCCAATTTTGAACACTATATTGACGCACTTTTGAAGATGGTTCCACGGTTCTTTTCGCTGGACAATGCAAACAATGCTCGACGGTTGCCAATTCACCTACGAGATATGTACCGTCTCTATGATGTAGCGCCAGACCTTACTGTTCGATTCCAGCAGGGAAAGTTTGCTGTGAGCAAGACGTCAAAGCCTTTCCAAACTATCCCGACTGACCAAGCTCATGAACAAAACAACGCTCTTGTGAAAGGAGAGGGTAGGCTGTGGGGTTGACAGAAAATCCGAGTGCTCTTCGTCGGTGGGTGGTATCAGGGCCGGAGATAGCTAGAATAATCAATGTGTTTGAGGCCAGCATGGTAACAGAATGTAGGGAGACTGAGCAGAGTGCAAAACACCGTGAAGATACGAGAAGTTTACAATTGCTGTTTTATAGAGATATTGCATCACTTACCAGAACGACTGAAGAAATGGGCAACCCTTTCATGGAAGAAACCGACGATCTCTTATCAATAGATACCAAACAGATAATGAATTATTCAGATGCAATGGCAAGACTGCGGAAGGTATAGAAGAGGTTGGAATGGCACAGTATGAGACTTTCATAGCTGAACGCTTGATGCAGCAAAGCAAGTCACTGCATGACCCAATAAAGAGGAACAATCTTCGTGTGTTTAACGACCCTGCGTCAAACGTGGCATCTAAGACTAAGCAGCAATTATCATCTGCAAGGAATGATTGCTTGCTCTTTTCAAATTTATACATCTCTTGCCAGACGAGGGAAGGAAACCTGGACGAGTTTTTCCAGAATGAAAACCAAAGTTGTCCACCATCGCTGTCACAGGATGGTAAGTTGCGCCTGCCTCAGAAAAAGTCGGAACTAGCAGAGTGTCTCCAGTCCTTCACAACTCCACAACTGAAGACGCCAGAAGAAATTGACGCCATCATCATTGATGGATCAGTAATAGTAAATATCAAGCCGGCAACAGAAAAGACATCTGCATGCAGAATATTCAAGGCAGTCCTTTCTACACTACATTCAATCTCAGCTCTCTCATGCAAAGCGCCTTGATGCTGTATGGGATGAGTATATTGCAAACAGTTTAAAAGCCATTACTAGAAGCAAACGAGGGCAAGGAGCCAGGACGCGCGTACAGCCGTCCAGACAAATACCACGCAACTGGAAGCAGTTCCTCCGGAGTGAAGAAAACAAGCAAGACCTTTTCCAGTTTCTCGCTTAATGTATAGTATCCTTACATGAAGAAAAACAAGTCATCACAACTTAAGTCAAGGGTATCCTGTGTAGTCCTGCGCGTAACAACACCACGACTCTGTCTCCATGTACTCACGAAGAAGCGGACACAAGTATGATTTTGCATGCTGCAGACGCCATTCAGGAGGGCTACCGCGAGATTGTGTTTCGTGCAGTTGACACCGATCCCCTTGTTCTGGCAATAGCATTCACCTGAATGCTTCAACAGCAACAGGTACAACAAGTAGAAGTTGGGTTGTATTGGGTACTGTCATTTTCGTTACACAGTTGCTCATGAGTTCTCAAACAGCCTGGGCTCTGCCAGTATTTCATGCCTTTACAGGTTGCGATACTATGTCTTGCTCAGTTCGCCGGGAGAGGCAAGGAGACTGCATTCACAATTTGAAAGATACCATACTACAGCTTGCAGCTACACCTACTAGTCCAATAAGTGAAGCATGGCATGTACGACAGAACAAGTGACCAGACGAGTGTTAATGAGACCAGGAAGGAATTGTTTGCTCAGAAAGGTTTAGAAAATGATCCTATCCCACCAACAAGGGCGGCCCTGTTACAGAACACAAACAGAGCTGCTTATCAAGCTGGTTACTGCTGGGGCCAAGCGCTTACACCAAGCCCAGATCTACCTTCACGAGGGGATTGTGGATGGAATTTCAAAGTGGCAGAATGGCAGCATTTCTAGGCGACGCTTCCAGATGAGACCAAGTCATGCAGAGAGCTTCTTCCCTGTGGGTGCAAGCGTGGGTGTAGAGGAGGTTGTTCCTATACTAGAGCGCCCTTGAAGTGCACTGCTCTTTGCAGTTGTAATGGCGGATGTAACAACCCAAGGATTGCAGAGTGTCGTAAGGTTCAATACCAAATATAGCGCAATGGTGAGAGTTAAGCGGAACAATTTTGATGACACGATTATGTACAGAATGCCGAGTTCTCTTGCGATACCAGCTAAGTCGAAAAAATTTCAAAAGAATAATTATTGATTGTGTAGATCATACTTTTAGGTTCAGTACTACTAGCCGCAAAGCTGTGTATGTTACCAGTTAGATCAACAACGTTTTCATGAACATAATAACAATTCTTTGAACTTCTTGCGCTCTTGCGGCTTAAATACTTTTCACTTCGGTACAAAATGACGGCCATTTTGAAAAATTGACTTTTTTTTAAGTTAACACATCAAATTCTTCTTTTGAAAACTACAATAATTACAACCTTTAGAATTAAATCTTGAAAGGGCAAAAAATAATATTAAAAAGGTGCTAACGTTAAAAATAAATTCTTCTTCCGATTCAAAATGGCGGCCATTTTTTAAAAACGTCATAACACGCCAAAAATTGTTTTTTTTTTCAATGGCTCCATATCCAGATCCATTTACCTCACAAATATGCATCTTTCCACACATTAGCCTGCAAATAGGCTCTCCGTATGGGTTATTCCGAGATTTGCTTTCGAAAGCAAATCTCGGAATAACCCATACGGAGAGCCTGTTTGCAGGCTATTCACACATTTTCATGATTTTAGCCAA
>JAHPZR010007267.1:20000-25000 GCA_019787425.1 Platygyra sinensis | reverse complement strand
TTCCTTAAAATAGCCATATAATAAATATACATAATGCCATGTATTGAAAAGTAAAGGGGCTGTTAGAGCTTACTTCTGAATGCAAAGGCCTTTGCGTGATTCAGTTTTTTACAATAGCTACAAAAATCCACTCTTCCGCTTTGAGTAATTAGTCGGGCGAGGCCGACTTTAAGTTTACCCTGCATTTCTCCACAAAAATCAGTCACGTGCAATGGGGAATACCGCAGACCCTTCAATACGGCTCAACCTTCTTTCTACGGTGTCGAAGTTGATGGCGGATACCTCGAATATCTTAGCAAATAGTGTAATCTTTTCTACGCTCAAACATATAGACCCACACGCCAGTCGCGGTAGATCCACTCAAGAAGATGGCGTGTGTAATGAGCGTATATTTCGAATCGGGTCGTTCCGCGAACTCAAAATAGCAAAAGAATCAAATGATTTAGCGGATTTAGCGATGGTCTTACCAGAATCATACCAGAAATAAAATGAGTTTTCAGTGAACATAAAATGTTGACAGAACGTTGCTACAGACGACAGAAGAACATTTACTGATAAAGGCAAGGTGCGTCGTATTCAAACTCTAGGAAACGACAACAAAGATGCCAAATAATAAAATTCAGGTCTCGTTACATGATGTTTGTTTATCACTGTAATATTAACAGTCCTGAGTACCATGTGCGAAGACGATTCGGTCGTGAGCCCAGCAAAATACCTGTAAAAAAACTAGGAAAGCTTTCACATAAAAACAAAAAAACAAAGAAATTGGTCTACAGGCATATACAACACGCAACAGAGTCAATAGACTTGCGCGTAATGAGTTTAAATTTAAATCCTGTGGTACTAAAACGATCAAAGGAGAAATAAACCTATACATTGAGCTCCAGGAACATAAGCTCGATTTGATAGCTGCAAGAAACATTAGAATTTTTCTAGACAAGCCTATAGCTTGCTCGAAGTAAAGCCACGAAACGTAGGAGGACAAATATGATACCTGTGATAAGAATCTACCTGCTGTACTTGCAAACCGAGTTCTAATCATAGCCGGGTCCGGCGTCACAATATCCTGACGTACAATATAGAATGCGAGTAGCAACACGTTCACAGTAAATGTCATATTTTGTCCCTTAAAAGCAAATACTTGGACACTTAAAAAACAAATTTTGCAATAGAAATGAGCCCAAACAATACACTAACGCATGGCAAATTATAGAGGTGTCAAACTCAACGAAGCAACACGCAGTAACAGCGCGCAGAAATCATGCAGACCTATGACCTCTTAAAATATGCCTTTGCACGATCTAACGGCTCTAGCTTTCTCATAATAACACAATACGAAATGCCCTTCATAAACAAGAATGAAGTGACAAAAAGGTCGAACGACCGAAAAATAAACGGCAAATCTAGTGTACAAATGGCACGAACCGTAAGAGTTGTGTTTGGCCTGTATATTTTATTTACCTGTGATAAGAATCTACCTGCTGTAGCCGAGTCAGGCGTCACAATATAGAATGCGAGTAAGAAACACGTTCACAGTAAATGTCATATTTTGTCCCTTAAAAGCAAATACTTGGAGACTTAAAAACAAATCTTGCAATAGAAATGAGCCCATACAATAAACTAACGCATGGCAAATTATAGAGGTGTCAAACTCAACGAAGCGATACGCAGATAACAGCGCGCAGAAATCATGCAGACCTATGACGTGTAACGGCTCTAGCTTTCTCCTAATAACACAATACGAAATGCCCTTCATAAACAAGAGTGAAGCGACAAAAAAGTCGAACGACGGAAATATAAACGGCAAACCTAGTGTACAAATGGCACGAACCGTAGGAGTCGTGTTTGGCCTGTCTATTTTATTTACCTCAGGAAAATAACTGATGCGGAGCCTGGAAATGATAAGACGTGGTTAAACTCAAACGTGAACAGCGGAAAAAAGATGACAAAACATTGACTGTATTGTAAAGTAATGTACCGGTCAATTCCAAAACCGCCCATGCCCCCCCCCCCGGGCAAACCCCGGGGCATTTGACTTTTTTGAAAAAATTTGGTCAAATTCCCCGCTATGTTGCCAGTTTAGACGGTCAAATGCCCCACCCGTTAGAGCTTCAAAGAGGTCAAATTCCCCACCCTCCAGGGAAAACAGAATCGCTTACCTTTGGAAATAAACAGAATCGCTTACCTTTGGAAACAAATTTTGCAAAATTTTCAGCCACTACGAATTTCTTGTTCAGCTTGTCTTCGCTCCACGCTTTAAACAAAGGCATATTTCACGATATAACTATATAAAACGACAACAACAGAAAAACCCACGTGGAATCGACAAGAGCAATGACCCGTCAACGCAGCTTACGAGCCGAATGAAAGAATTGCGAAATCCTTTTGTTTTCGACCGCTGACAGACGTTTTGACAGGAAAGTCAAATGCTCCACCAAGCGGGCCTCATTTGGGTCAAATTCCCCACTGTACGGAGCTTAACGCGAGTCAAATGCCTGGGGATTGCCCGGGGGGGGATGGGCGGTTTTGGAATTGACTTGTACATAAACTGACAATGTTTTGAAATTATGTGTAGTTACCTTCTTCATGATTTTTTTTTTGGAAAACGCGAAAATCTGGGTCGGTCGAACGACGCTAAATGGTCGAAAACGGGGAATAGCTTTAGGGGACAAAAAAAATTACGCCACACCCACAAGCGGAGACCTTGGACAAACAAGTAACTGGTCAAAACTAGTTGCACCATATCTTCCAGTAGCCCGACTTACGATCTTAGATCGTCTTGTTCTTATTATCAGTAAGCTGTCAGACACATGTGATGCTTATGTGATGCTTAAACGAGCCGAAGCCTATTTTTGTATAATTTGTTATTGTAAACTGAACGTGGTTAAAAAATTCTACAGAAGATTAAACTGCGACTATAAAAAATTCACATTGACTTTTGCTCACCTTGTTAACATACGCATAAACGGTAAACTGAACGTGATTAACAAATGCCGGACCAAAATTAACAAAAGCAGAGATTTGGCAGAAGCAAATCTATATGATAAGGGGCATACTAATACATTCGCTGGTTAACGAAACACGCGTCTGCTTTGTTAAAGGAATCTTCGTTTAACTACAGCAGACGCAGTGTTTCGTTAACCAGCGAATGTATTAGTATAGCCCCTTATCATATAGAATTTGCTTCAGCCAATCAGTCTGCTTTTGTTAATTTTGGTCCGGCATTTGTTAATCACGTTCAGTTTACCGTTTATGCGTATGTTAACAAGGTGAGCAAAAGTCAATGTGAATTTTTTATAGTCGCAGTTTAATCTTCTGTAGAATTTTTTAACCACGTTCAGTTTACAATAACAAATTATACAAAAATAGGCTTCGGCTCGTTTAAGCATCACATAAGCATCACATGTGTCTGACAGCTTACTGATAATAAGAACAAGACGATCTAAGATCGTAAGTCGGGCTACTGGAAGATATGGTGCAACTAGTTTTGACCAGTTACTTGTTTGTCCAAGGTCTCCGCTTGTGGGTGTGGCGTAATTTTTTTTGTCCCCTAAAGCTATTCCCCGTTTTCGACCATTTAGCGTCGTTCGACCGACCCAGATTTTCGCGTTTTCCAAAAAAAAAAATCATGAAGAAGGTAACTACACATAATTTCAAAACATTGTCAGTTTATGTACAAGTCAATTCCAAAACCGCCCATCCCCCCCCGGGCAATCCCCAGGCATTTGACTCGCGTTAAGCTCCGTACAGTGGGGAATTTGACCCAAATGAGGCCCGCTTGGTGGAGCATTTGACTTTCCTGTCAAAACGTCTGTCAGCGGTCGAAAACAAAAGGATTTCGCAATTCTTTCATTCGGCTCGTAAGCTGCGTTGACGGGTCATTGCTCTTGTCGATTCCACGTGGGTTTTTCTGTTGTTGTCGTTTTATATAGTTATATCGTGAAATATGCCTTTGTTTAAAGCGTGGAGCGAAGACAAGCTGAACAAGAAATTCGTAGTGGCTGAAAATTTTGCAAAATTTGTTTCCAAAGGTAAGCGATTCTGTTTATTTCCAAAGGTAAGCGATTCTGTTTTCCCTGGAGGGTGGGGAATTTGACCTCTTTGAAGCTCTAACGGGTGGGGCATTTGACCGTCTAAACTGGCAACATAGCGGGGAATTTGACCAAATTTTTTCAAAAAAGTCAAATGCCCCGGGGTTTGCCCGGGGGGGGGGGCATGGGCGGTTTTGGAATTGACCGGTACATTACTTTACAATACAGTCAATGTTTTGTCATCTTTTTTCCGCTGTTCACGTTTGAGTTTAACCACGTCTTATCATTTCCAGGCTCCGCATCAGTTATTTTCCTGAGGTAAATAAAATAGACAGGCCAAACACGACTCCTACGGTTCGTGCCATTTGTACACTAGGTTTGCCGTTTATATTTCCGTCGTTCGACTTTTTTGTCGCTTCACTCTTGTTTATGAAGGGCATTTCGTATTGTGTTATTAGGAGAAAGCTAGAGCCGTTACACGTCATAGGTCTGCATGATTTCTGCGCGCTGTTATCTGCGTATCGCTTCGTTGAGTTTGACACCTCTATAATTTGCCATGCGTTAGTTTATTGTATGGGCTCATTTCTATTGCAAGATTTGTTTTTAAGTCTCCAAGTATTTGCTTTTAAGGGACAAAATATGACATTTACTGTGAACGTGTTTCTTACTCGCATTCTATATTGTGACGCCTGACTCGGCTACAGCAGGTAGATTCTTATCACAGGTAAATAAAATATACAGGCCAAACACAACTCTTACGGTTCGTGCCATTTGTACACTAGATTTGCCGTTTATTTTTCGGTCGTTCGACCTTTTTGTCACTTCATTCTTGTTTATGAAGGGCATTTCGTATTGTGTTATTATGAGAAAGCTAGAGCCGTTAGATCGTGCAAAGGCATATTTTAAGAGGTCATAGGTCTGCATGATTTCTGCGCGCTGTTACTGCGTGTTGCTTCGTTGAGTTTGACA
>JAHPZR010007267.1:0-15000 GCA_019787425.1 Platygyra sinensis | reverse complement strand
CCCAACTTCTACTTGTTGTACCTGTTGCTGTTGAAGCATTCAGGTGAATGCTATTGCCAGAACAAGGGGATCGGTGTCAACTGCACGAAACACAATCTCGCGGTAGCCCTCCTGAATGGCGTCTGCAGCATGCAAAATCATACTTGTGTCCGCTTCTTCGTGAGTACATGGAGACAGAGTCGTGGTGTTGTTACGCGCAGGACTACACAGGATACCCTTGACTTAAGTTGTGATGACTTGTTTTTCTTCATGTAAGGATACTATACATTAAGCGAGAAACTGGAAAAGGTCTTGCTTGTTTTCTTCACTCCGGAGGAACTGCTTCCAGTTGCGTGGTATTTGTCTGGACGGCTGTACGCGCGTCCTGGCTCCTTGCCCTCGTTTGCTTCTAGTAATGGCTTTTAAACTGTTTGCAATATACTCATCCCATACAGCATCAAGGCGCTTTGCATGAGAGAGCTGAGATTGAATGTAGTGTAGAAAGGACTGCCTTGAATATTCTGCATGCAGATGTCTTTTCTGTTGCCGGCTTGATATTTACTATTACTGATCCATCAATGATGATGGCGTCAATTTCTTCTGGCGTCTTCAGTTGTGGAGTTGTGAAGGACTGGAGACACTCTGCTAGTTCCGACTTTTTCTGAGGCAGGCGCAACTTACCATCCTGTGACAGCGATGGTGGACAACTTTGGTTTTCATTCTGGAAAAACTCGTCCAGGTTTCCTTCCCTCGTCTGGCAAGAGATGTATAAATTTGAAAAGAGCAAGCAATCATTCCTTGCAGATGATAATTGCTGCTTAGTCTTAGATGCCACGTTTGACGCAGGGTCGTTAAACACACGAAGATTGTTCCTCTTTATTGGGTCATGCAGTGACTTGCTTTGCTGCATCAAGCGTTCAGCTATGAAAGTCTCATACTGTGCCATTCCAACCTCTTCTATACCTTCCGCAGTCTTGCCATTGCATCTGAATAATTCATTATCTGTTTGGTATCTATTGATAAGAGATCGTCGGTTTCTTCCATGAAAGGGTTGCCCATTTCTTCAGTCGTTCTGGTAAGTGATGCAATATCTCTATAAAACAGCAATTGTAAACTTCTCGTATCTTCACGGTGTTTTGCACTCTGCTCAGTCTCCCTACATTCTGTTACCATGCTGGCCTCAAACACATTGATTATTCTAGCTATCTCCGGCCCTGATACCACCCACCGACGAAGAGCACTCGGATTTTCTGTCAACCCCACAGCCTACCCTCTCCTTTCACAAGAGCGTTGTTTTGTTCATGAGCTTGGTCAGTCGGGATAGTTTGGAAAGGCTTTGACGTCTTGCTCACAGCAAACTTTCCCTGCTGGAATCGAACAGTAAGGTCTGGCGCTACATCATAGAGACGGTACATATCTCGTAGGTGAATTGGCAACCGTCGAGCATTGTTTGCATTGTCCAGCGAAAAGAACCGTGGAACCATCTTCAAAAGTGCGTCAATATAGTGTTCAAAATTGGCCTGTTGGAATGACCTTACAAACGCCAGTAGCAGCAGTTCCAGTTGAAGTGTGAGGTACCGAAAGTGGAACTGTGGGAAAAAAGCTACCTTCTTCAGACATCAATCACTGAATGACGCAACATCAGCTTCAGGCTGGCTCTAGACTCTCTTTATAGCTTGTGCATGACTTTGTTAGAAGCACATAGAGACTACTTGCTGTTATCTGATGAGCACGACGAGTACGGGTGACACTTGTGGCCTTAAGGAAAGAGTCTGCAGTACCTGCTGATGCGACGTTGACTTCACTGAGTTAGAGCAGCCGTCCATTCACTTCCCTCTAACCACCCTCCAATGAGCTTTCAGGAAGGCCATCTCAATGTGAAGCCCTCCGAACACGATAACAAATTGCCTCTCTCTATACCTTTCTGGGAAATTCCATTGAATCTGCTTAGCTACTGCGTACAACGGCTGATCGATAGCTATTACTGCATGCTTTGATGATGTTCAAGGAATGGTATATCTCTGCAGCTGATTTCGCTTGGTCAGGAAAGAGGAGCAACAGAGATGACACCGTGAGTTGTAAATAAATTTTGCTGCAAGTCTTTTACACACTTTTTTTCCTTTGCTATATCAGTACACAACAAAACCTCAATGCAAACCGACCTTAAGATTAAATTAAACTAGTCTACAGGAAAGTAAATAGAAGTCATAAATTGTAGGATAGGGCTTGTTTCTTTAAGTATTCTTGTTTCTTAAGTATAAATATAAGTATAAGAGAGCACATTGCACAATCACTCTCAACCTTATCATATCAATCAATCAATCAATTAATCAATCAATCAATCAATTTATTAAAGTCATAGCGTGGGATTGAGGTGCCCTCAGTATCCGAGCCAGATCGAGGCTCATGTATAAAACGCATGACAAAAGAAACATTTTATAATCAAGGGCCATCTCACTTCCGGTTTTGCTGTCATTGAGGTATATAAGATGCATTGCCCATGTTTTTCGCTTTTGTCTTCTGTCAACATTTAAACAAGACATTTTTGTATCTTAGATTAAGCCAAAGTGTGTTTCTAGGGCGTTTTGATCCTCCTTTGATAACGTCTGGTAATTTTACATTCTACTTCCGGTCAAATTAGCGGCCATGTTGGAAACACCCCTATAACATCCCACTGAGTACATTTTCACAGTGGCTCCATATCAGATATTAATGAGTATAAAAAACCCTATACTTACACAAAAATTTCACGCTTTTAGCCCAAAGTGCACAATTCATTTAATATTCTGCACATAACCGCCTGACTACTAATCTTGAAAACATTCTTATGAGTAGAATAGAAAATCAGCATCTACTAAGAGAGATCTATGAAGACCCTCCCCTTCTTTCACACAGAAAAGGGAGGTCTTTCGAAAACCTCGTTAGAGCAAAGCTTTGAAGTTTATAGTTTTCTCATCTTGACTCATGGGAGTCGTGTTTGGCCTGTCAACCATTTGAACCATCAAAACAGAAGTCAGGCAGACAGAAGTCCTGTGATAAGGTAGCCACTGCTAGGAATGAGTTCTGGCGTCTTTGTGGTGGTCCAGAGTCTGGTAATATGATTGCTTGTGACAATCCTGGCTGCTCTACAGAGTGGTTCCATTTCGAATGCGTGGGACTCAGTTGTGGACGCACCAAGTGGAAAGTGGCTATGCACTGAATGTGCTGTTTAACATTTTCATAGCTATCACTGTTCAGAAATGCTCCGTTGCAATGTGAAATTCATTTTCTTTCAAAATTTAATGATCTGCAGCAAGTTTTGTTCAGATGTATTAAAAGAAACCTATTGCCTTATTAAAGTATACACATAATTTGTTCCTGATCATTTCAGTGTGAACGGTTTCTTTTCGTTTTATTTTATATGTTTGTTGTTGTTTTTTTAAATCCCCTGCCAATTTGTTCCCAGGGGAAGGGGAATTTGATCTCAAGATTTTCCCCAGGGGTTGGAGGTTTTAGTTTGATTTGATCAGAGCCTTTGTCAAATCCCCCTATCTGACCCGGGTCTTGGGGGGGGGGGGGGGGCGGAGGTTTCAATTGACTAGTGTATAACCTTGTTTAGATCAAACTCAGAAGCGACGAGTCTCTGAAATTCTTTTTCAAAATCCGTTTGAAGCGGGAAACCAACTCAATGCAGGCGTGCTCAGCCAATCAGCATCAAGTAATATGCCCTCTTGATTACCAAAAGTGCTCTCGTGATTAACAAAAAATGCCCTCTGTCTCAGCCAAGCTAGATAATAAGTATGAAACTAAATTAACATTAACATCAATAGCATACAGAATTAGAGAAAAAAACAGTCCAAGTGCGACAATATTTCGGAAGTGTTTTTTAATTTTGCAGTCACGAAACTCAGTGGCGATCTTTTTCTAGAATTTCAAGTTTTCCGGGAGTAAGTAACAGAAGGCTCAGTTGAAGATCTAAACCACACACATATGTATGGGAAGGGGTTTCTATTACCTTGGTTATTTCATCCAAATAAGGCCCTCAGCTGCGTCTCGCTCGGCTCGCCGCATCTGAGGGCCTTATTCGGATGAAATAACCAAGGTAATAGAACGTCCCCCTATATGTTTGTGGGAAATCCCGGCGCAAAAACGCAACGCCGCCTTGAAGGATAACATAATTATTCCCTACAAAGAAACTCGTTGATTAAACATTCACGATGTACAGGTATAAAAATGGGACACGGTCGTAACGGCATTCTTGATTAAAGTAGAAGGAAACAAAAACTCGTCCTTATCAACAGCAACAACCTTTGAATAGATATGAGACGTTTTATCAGGTAGATCGATATATGTCGATATACCAAACGATATTGTTGATGCAATGAGACGAATGAACCCGCAAGACGTTGCCAATATTCTCCTTTCAAATGAAGCATAACATTCCTGATCGCTTAAAATGAAAACGTTAAGCACTCAGGAATGCATGGAAACAAAAGACAGGGGTTTCCGACCCTCAATATTGCTCTTCGAGCAGTGACAATCTCGCTGTAATATCACACATGTTTTTTTACTACTCTGGCGTTAAATATTAATTCCGAGAAACGCAAGCAAGTGGAAACAGGCACTCATGTCTTTATAATATCCAAATAACATATTATGTTTTCAAATGTTAATTAGCTTTGAATGAATGAATGTGAACTTTATTTAAGACAGGGTGGCCCAATCAGCTACGGGGCTGTTGACCTGAGGGGCCCTGTATACCCCTAAATCATTATAGCAATAAAATGAATAACAATGAGCACTTGTGATCTGAAAACTTATGGTCTGAAAAAACTACAATATATATGAGTCTAATGAAACACATTAGGCTAAAATATTACAAGATAGAAAATAATATAAAGACAATTCACACTAATGATATAAAAAACTATACAAAATCGTGTTTCATCAATAGTCGCTTAAAAGCCTCCAAGGACACTGCCCGTTTGTATGTTTCAGGTAAGGAGTGCGACAATATTTCGGAAGTGTTTTTTAATTTTGCAGTCGCGAAACTCAGTGGCGATCTTTTTCTAGAATTCCAAGTTTTCCGGGAGTAAATAACAGAAGGCTCAGTTGAAGATCTAAAACACATATAAACTCCACACACGAGACCGAGGAAATAATTGAAGAAGACACCAGACCTCCGTCGGTTC
The DNA here is from genome assembly GCA_019787425.1 of Platygyra sinensis. NCBI lineage: Eukaryota > Metazoa > Cnidaria > Anthozoa > Scleractinia > Merulinidae > Platygyra > Platygyra sinensis. Next base: position 9,850 of record JAHPZR010007267.1, on the reverse strand, counting down.
TTTCCGAACGCCGTGGAACGAAGAAAAGAAAGAAAATGTCCACATCCGCCGTCCCTTCATCCCGTCGTAAAAAATCCAGCAGCTCTCTATCCAGGTCCTGGGGAGAGTTAAAAAACTTAAAATTCTCCGCAGAAAAACGGGCGACCCCAAAGCTCCCGCGGGAACAAAGTGCACGTGTCACCCATGGACGCAAGGGCGAGTCAAAAATCCTGCTTTGGAGTTAGAAACTGAGTCCGCAAAGTTTATCTCCATCTCAAATATACTCTGTTCCCTCGTTTAAAAAGAGCGGGGAGATGACTCGATTGGACAGGGCTGGTGTTCTTAACTTACCTAGTGAAAATAGTATTGATAAGGCTGAAATTTCGTCGACGGTAGCGAGGGACAGCCACCAAATTAAAGAGATCGTCACGAGGGTGACGATCTCTTTAATTCGAACTTGTGCGGCGAGTTCGGTCAGTGTTATTCGAAATTCTTCCTCTACCTCACTTCGGATGTCTTTTTTGATCTTTTCACATTTATACTTGAAGGCCGGCGAAGCAGTTTGGCCCAGACCTGCGGTCTCAAGAAGTTGTAACGCTCGAACTCAGACAGAATGAAGTCAAACTCGTGAGCCGACACCGAGCTGTCAGTCAAAGCTTTGGACAAAAGCCTGCTGACCGTGTCACGTTTGGCGGCAGCGAGGGTGACGATCTCTTTATGCTTTTTGATCTTCGGCTCCAGTCTCTTCAGGCGGCGTTGGAAACGGTTCACGTGACAGTATTCGGCCAATCAAATGTCGTTTCAACCTGGACAATGGCTGACACATTTTACATTGCGAGTTGAGAATAGGTTGTCGTTTCTCGACCGATTTCTGCCGAAGCGAGATTCAGAGGGGGTCTTAGGTCTTAGTTTTTGAGATTCAGAGGGGGTCTTAGGTCGTAGATCTTAGGTCTTAGGTCTTAGTTTTTGAGACACCCACTGAACAATAGCATGCATTGTTTCAACGGGCGTCTCAAAAACTAGGACCTAAGACCTAACATCTAAGACCGCCTCTGAATCTCAAAAACTAAGCATTAGTTTTTGAGATTCAGAGGCGGTCTCAGTAGAGATAATGTTCTTCCTTCTCTTTATAAACGCTTAATGATTATTACATATCAAATTATACTCCCATAGTGTAAATGTATAGTATTCTTGCAGCTTCAAATGCCAAGGGAGCACAGAAAGCTAGTTGGTGTTTGATGTCTACTTACAAAGTTTTTCATCATGAAGTAATTGAAATCTGCACTGGATATCACAGAAACCCATCAGTTAATCTGTTACAAGCAGCCATTTCTGTTTCCACTGTCCATTACTTTTGATGAGATGTGAGCAACATGTGGCATGTTCACAGTTGACACGTTTGTAGGAACAGGTTTTGATTGTGTGACCAATATTAGAACAGTTGGAACATGCATATAGCTGTTTGTGACCCTCACATAACCACCTGCCTCAAGATACTGAATTCTATTTTTCTTCAGGAAAAGTTACTTAAGGGCAGCAACCCCTCTATGATTAGTTGAGCGAAAATAGTCCTTTGATGCCCTGTCGTTATACTTTTCTATTCCCTGCTGGGTATAGTAAGCAATATTTTTGTATAACTTAAGAAATTCGGGAACGTGGGCATAAGGGCATGGTCACGTCCTTTGTTTGATATAGCTTAAGAAAATTTTCAAACCAGCTTTTAATCTTAGTTTTGAGCTGCATGATTTCAGTGTCACAGTGGAAATCAAGCTTTAAATCCCCAATGATATCCATGAAACCAGCCCACAGATTTTGAATGTGGTTACCCATTGTTTCATCATTGAGAACTGATGAAATTTTAATATTTTTAAATAATTTAAGTTTCTCTGGACCAGTGAGATCTCGGTATTCCAACTTTTTGGAGTCCTTACCAATATGCCATTGAGTGCCAAGGAGTGTTTCATAAGCTGCCATATGTTTATATTTATCCCTTGGAAACCCATTTGTAATAACTACGTGATCAAGAGGAATGAAAGGAAATAAGGGGTCATGTTTATAATTATATTTCTTTGATTTGGCATGTTTGCTTATTTCTTCAAGGTTTCGTGCCCCTAATTTTAAGTCAGCAACGGACCACTGTTAATTAAATCCCATCTCTCTATTCGAGGACACTTACACCGTATGCAAGCATGGTCTTGGTTTGCAGCCCCCAATCCACAGACATAAGCCAAAAATTTCCAATCCCCCCCCCCAGAAAGTACTCAATAGTGTACGTTTTATCATTAACTGTAATTTTTGTCAGTGATGTCATCTCACTGCTGAGATAAAAAAGACTCTCCTTTAAATTTTCATAACTCTCTGTTGCCTTAATAATTGCTAATATATAATTCCCTTTCTCGCCCATTGCCGCTTCTTTCTCATTCAGAATAGTGTAAGTAAAACTAACAATCTTTAACCTTTTACCAATTTGAGTTCCGTCCCCGCTGAACTTGATTTTTATAATGTCATCCTTGAGCTTTATTCGTTCTAACTGCTTTCGGAGGCTGTCTTCAAACTTTACTTGAACACCTTCTGCTTCTCTTGGAGTGGGGCATAACGTCCAAGATGCATTAAGGTCGTTGACTCTTTTAATGAGCTTGGACAATTTTGGGAAGTCTTTGGCTTTTGCTGAAAATTCACGCCAGGCGTCGTTGGAGATGTTGAACTTGTCCTTCAAATACAACCACATGTTCAAATCATCTACATGTTGGTCGGTCATTTCCTTTTCCTCGTTATCTGTAAAAGGAAGTTCGTCTTCCTCCGAGAGCCTGAAGGTCTCGAGGTTTCCCGTATCTCCGTTGTAAGCCTCTATTTTGGTTGCCACATAATCGTACAAACCAAGAAAGGACAGGGTTGCGTGACATTCTTCTTTTAAGAGTGGCTGTCTGTTAGGATTGAGAAACGCCGGTCAGTGACCTATTTGGCAAATCGCTCATATTTTGCCCAAAGATACTTTTGGGTGACCTAATTCTAAAAATCATAATTAAAGATTCCAGCGAATTTTTATTTTTTAGAAATTCGCGAAAATTTGAAAGCGCAGTCGAAGTGCGGTTTTTCGTGTAATAAAATGACCGAAATAAGGTACGATGGCGAAGCGCTGCTAAGGTCTTAAAATAAATTCAATTGACTTCAAACTTCACACAAATGTGGAACAACCATTCTAATTTATTTTTCGTTTTAAACTAATCTCAGATATGTTTATCTAGTGGTCTACCGAACCATTTTAAAAACACCTCTCAAGCGTGTTAAAAAAGGCGGCAAAATATAGGTAATGTTTAACAGCATAAACGTTCATCTGGTACCTCACTTTTCGATTATTTTACTTTACAGCCTTAAAATATCATTATTAAACATATACCATGCCAAGTTTCATGCTCGAACTCCCATTATTTCCCTCTGAGAAATTCAAAAATCTATGTAACATACTCAGCTCAAATGACACATGTTATATTCGCGAGATGAGTTTACAATCTAAATTAATCAGTTTGATTATAAAAATTAGGCCTTGGGAAAGATCCTTTTGACTGTAGTTACCAGTGTGATCGACTGAAAGTCAAATTTCAAGCTCCGAATTCCTCTACTGAGGCAGTATCATCAACTGAAATTCACGAGCGCTTATGCAAATCAATCGACAAGTTAGCGCCGAACATTTCAAACCAAATTCCCTTTATCTCAGCCTTCTTAACACCCTGCATTTTATCTATTACAATAAAGGAATAAACGAAAGACCGTGTAAGTCTAAAGCAGTTCACAAAAGAGGTTTGAACTACCTGAAGTTAATTGCGAACAAGAAGTCGTGTGAACTGTTCATCGTTTTATGCCTATCTTATACGGTTCGTCGTGTTAGTCGGTATGTGCCTATGGTGGAATGCTTGACGATGTACAATGACAATATACTTTACCTTAACTCTAGCTGATGCTCAAAAGAGTGCGGGTGTTAGACTGAAGATAAGCCTTTCCTACAACAACCCCTCGACAAATAATTGTGTATGGAAAACATGATATGGCAAAATTGTTCGACCGCAAACAAATTCACAATAACGCGCTATAACTACCGTCCTTAGAATAACAAGAGACATACCCAAATGCCGTCCATCCACCTTACTGGTACACCACAATATAAGGGAGCAATTCCTGAACCATTTACTGGGAGTAATTTCTAGATACATATTTTCATGAAAAGTGTTTTTGTGAAGTTGACATTTGGGCATCGAGAAAAATGTCACGCAACCCCACCGCCGATTTTTTTTTGTCTTTGAGGGGTGGGTAAGGGATGTGTGGAAGAGGATTAGTTCATTCTATTATTATTTTCTTTTAAATGTAGTATAAGTGGATCATAAACAAGTCAGCTGCTTCTTTATGGACAACTATTTTTCAAAAAAATTCGCTGTTCGCGAGATCTATTACATGTTTTTACATGTTACAGAGTGATGAGTTTCTGAAGGCGAGGCTGCGCTGCATCTGCGGGCAGTGTCAGAAACCAAGTACGTTAGAGCATCTATCTTTAAGTTGATAAAGGTAGATTAATCGTTGCAGCGAATTCGGCCATTACGGTTTTTCCTCCAAAGCATCTTCCTCCTTCTCCTCCTCTCTCCTTCTCTACAAAAATATTACGATCCCCCCTCAAAAAGAAAATAGTGAAGCCTTGGAGTCGACTGGCTCATAGTGTCCAGAGCTTTTCCTAGTTCTGTAGCATGAAGCTGCTAGGAGTATTTCTACTCCCTCTGGACGGGACGCTAGTCACTTCCCCCCAATTTGTTAGATTTCCCCAACAATTCGCACGGTACTCATTTAGATTCCTGGGTGGAAAGAGTCACTTTGAACACAATACGGTGTCCCTGGCCAGGGCTCAAGCCCGGACCACTCGATTGCGCTCCAGGGAACGAGCGCACTTACCGTTATAAAACCGCTTTTAGTGTTCGTAATTTTTTAGAAAAGTGACCTGAAGTGTGCCTTCAGAGAACGATGCTTACAGCAGAACCAAAGAAAGCGATGTCTGACTAAATAGGCCCTTTGCAGGATCCAGTCACATGGTACGGAATAAATTCACCCTGGGACGCAAATGACGCAGTGGGACTTCCCAAACAAAAGAACTCTTACCAGTCCAGCCCGACTTTCCTTTGTTTTGAAAGTCTCACTGCGCCATTTGCGTCCCAGCGTAATTTATTCCGTACCATGTGACCGGATCCTGCAAAGGGCCTACTGCAAATTTAAAAGAAACCTTTGACCATAAGCATAAAGCTAAAAAATATCATTGTAATAACATCGTCAGTTCATAAGAATAACACAGAGGCCTAGTAGGGTAAAGCGTAGGCACGATCTACAATCCCTCCACACGGTGGTTCACAAGCGGGTTGACTGTCCCGGCCACGCCCATCTAGTAGTATGTAAGCCCCGTGTGTATGGAAAGAAAACTTGAGATTCTGTCAGATATGATTAGCATTACAACCAGTTCAACTGCCTGTTGGTAAACGCTAAATATGTTCAAAACGCTTTTCCGGTTTAACTGTTTTTCCCTTGTCCACTGTCAACAATTTGCTCTTTGAAAATGGGGAGGAAAAAGGGAAAACCCCGGGAACGAGGCTGCATGATCAATGCAATACGCGCACCAACAGGTAATTGACTCAGCGGAACTGAGCTAAACTGAAAATTGTTTAGCTTGGTGATACTTCGGGAGTCATCTGCTGTTCAATGTTGGCGTTACGAGAGAGCATGTAGTCCTAGCCGCACACACGATATCTGAAAGTTTCCAGGAGTATTCCCTCCCCCATGTAGCTACAGCTAAAAGCCATTCAAGAACAAGAAATAATTGTTCCTGGCTAGTGCAACTTTAAAAATCGCATTTCAATCTACTGTCACTGCTTTAAACTTTTAATCGGTTTATGTAAATTGTGAAATGTCGATCATTTGCGCAGAGTAGTGAAAGTGGACTGGGCTGGTCATACGGTTGTGTTACACTTTACTTTTACTGAGTCTCGAATATCAGCGACGCAGGACGGTTGCTGATATTTTAAAAACAGACTCATGTGGCCCGTTTCAATGTGCAGTGGTACTGAGGGGAATCAACGGCTTTTAGGTATGTTTCCTGTAACAATTTCGGATGAAATCAGTCACATTTTAAAAGATTTTGTTTATTTGTTTGGGCCGGACCGTCTCTCAGTTTTCACTTGTTTCCAATTTACATAGGCGTAATTTATTTCAAACTTTTAACTTACGCTTCTGATGACCTCGGTTTGATTTTGTTGTTACTCGGGCTTTCCAGAGGAAACGCCCGAGTTGAAATTTCGGCTTCGTTTTTTTTTTCGTTCAGCCACAGTTTGCAATTCTTTAATTAATACGCATGCGCGAAGATTTTACCGATGAGCACATGGCATGGTGTAATGGCGGATGGAGAAGAGTTTATGCGGTGGAAGATCAGCACAAATACTGTGTACAGATACAAAACGGATATAAAATGTGCACACAGCGTTCGCGGTAGACCGACACTAAAAGATGAGGAGCGCTTTTGGAACGGGTTGGTCCGCAAACCTTACGAGATCTCTTTATGAGCGAACATTTATGAGTGAACCTTTCATCGAGAAACATGCTATATCAACTGAGTTATGTAATGTTAATCGAGAGAAGCATAAACTAAAGTTTCATCGTGTATGTAGACGCGATCGTGAACCAAGCAGAATACCAATAAGAAGTTTGAAAAGTCTAAGGAACAAAAGCAGAAAGGTTAGAGAATTTGTCTATGCACATATTCTTTCGTGTTTTCCCATGTCATCTACATTGTACTGTTATGTAAATGCTAAAAATATATTTAAAAAAAAGAAGTTTATGCTTAACTGTCGTAGTCGATTTCGTCAAAGTATAAGAGAGGTAAAATATCGTGCCAGTCGATATTTAACAATTGGTTCATGCTTTAGCGTGCACTATCGAGTTATGGCCGGAGCACTTGCGAAGTTTGGAGAGTTTGTTTTATAACATAGCCGGTGGAATTGTGCATAAAATCCAGAAAATCGACGCGAAAAAAATACAACTGAACAATATCAGAAGTGATTGTTCGCCGTAAGCGAAATATTAAGCAAAATAGGAATTGGTTTTATTTCAATTTTTCTGTTGAAAGCTCGAGGTTTATATTTAACAATTTTATAACGGTAAACTTAAGCTGACCTTTAAGGGTTGAAACAGACCAGTTTGTAATTTGTTTGGTTTTACCAGAGTGTCTTTCGGACAGTGAAGCGAATCGTGACGGCGCTGATGCCGAGTTTCCTTTTCCGTTGTTTTTCTCTTTTTCTGCCTCCTTTAAGGACTCTAGCTCACGAGAAAAGGCCGGAAAATTGTGGGTTTTTTTTATAATTTTATTTTGCAACAAATTAAAAAAAATAGTAGTACATAAAGAAGATAGGTGTTACAGCTGATTCTTAATAATAGATAATATATGTGACAAACAATATATGCAGGTTTATACAAGTGTATATAGCTGGGGGAGGGCAACATAATCACGTCAAGTTATATTTCTATTTCAAGCTGGATTATAAACTTGGATATCAATTCAGAAGAGTCCTGTTTCTTTCGCATTATTTTGCAAGCATAATGGTACTGCTTTGCATATAACAGAAGAAGATACAAATCCTTTGTCTGTTTATCGGAAAGATTGGCGGTTGATGTTGGTAAGTTTAGAAAGTATTGTGGCGAGCTGAGGCTGACATTAATTTTGTGTAAGCTATTGAACCATTGAAGAGACTCGTCAATCAATTTCAAAAAGGATTGACATTCAAAGAATGTATGTTCAATAGAGTCATTTTCGCCGCACATAACACATTTGTCACAGTCAGTTATCCCAAATCGTTTAAGTTCTTTATTGGTGACTAGTATTCTGTGCAACAACTTGAAGTAAAATTGTCTTAACTTATTATCCCGAGTAATTTTATAATTGTTTTGGATGCAGTTCACCCAGTTATCAGCAACTTCAGAGCGATTTTTTTTTTCGCCATGATTTAATCGCAGTAGGTTCTGTATTGATTTTCTCTACAAAAAGCTTATAAAACTGCTTGTAGGGTGTTTTCTTTAAATTGAGAGTGATATCTTTTGATAGTTGGAAATCGAAGTTTTCGCAAATTGAGTTCAGATCCTCAAGGTCCATATGGGCTGAAGCGTAACTTTTGAGATAAGCGGGAATAGCTGAGGTGATTTGGTAGTATTGTAGAAAGTTAACTTTGATATTATATTTATCCCTGAATTCTTGTGGAGAAAGATAGTTACCTTGATTGTTCAACAAGTCTTGCACAAAAAGAACATTTTTATCCCGCCAGGCCTTCCAAAAGACCGATTTGTTTTCAATATTAATGTCTCTGTTGTTCCACAAGATGAATTCGCGTTTCAGTGGATCTTCGTAATTGATGCGCAGTTGTTGAAAGTAATCAAGGAGTTCTCGATAGAAGAGGGGGATTTTTTGGTCTAGTTTTCCGACACTGTAGTTACAGTTTAGAAGGAAAAGGAGTCCGCCATGTTTATCGAAGTAGTAGTTAGGGATTGCCGTCCAGGTATCATGAGTGTTATTTAAGAGTCTGCTAATCCAGCTGAGACGTAGTGCTTTTATAACAGTCCTGAAGCAGGGGAAGCTTAGCCCACCTTTAGATAAGGGACGAAACAGAACCTGTCGCTTGATCTTATCTCTCTTATTCTTCCATAGAATGGCAAATAATTTACTTTGAGTTTGTTGTATTACTGTTTCTGGAACAGAAAGCATGGAGGCAGTATAAATTAACTGAGACAAACCTAGAGATTTTGCAAGCATAGTTCTTCCAAAGAGCGTCAGGTCCCGCGACCGCCATATATTGAGCTTTGTTTCCATTTTCCTTATCTTGATATAAAAATTATTGTTATTGTTGGCAGCTGCATCATGGGAAAGGTAAGTCCCAAGAAATTTTATGGGATCTTTTGGACACTGGAATTTTAAAGGTTCTGTCTTGTTTTTGCTCGAGGCACCAATCCACAAGGCTTTTAGTTTCTTTTTATTTAATTGCAAACCGGACAATACTCCAAATGAATTGACTATATTCATGGCATTTCTTAGCGACGTGGTATCTTCGAGAATCAGAGTTGTATCATCAGCAAACTGTGACATCTTAGCATTCTGTCCATTTGGGAGTTCGATGCCCCGGCAAAGTTGGTTTTGGCGTATTTTGAGAGCTAACATTTCAACCGCTAACACAAACAATAGAGGACTCAGAGGACACCCTTGACGGACGCCTCGAGAAACTTTGAAGTAATTGGTCATGAAACCGGCATTCATCACGCCACTTTCAACATTATTATAAAGAATGGATATCCACTTTCTAATATTTGGACCAAAGTTGTATAATTCAATACACTTGTGGATAAAATTCCATTCAATGGTATCGAAAGCTTTACGAAAATCAATAAAAAGTAGGATGCCTGGGAGATTTTTAGCTTCTGTGTATTCCATAATATCATTTAGAAGCCGAACATTTTGGCCAATGAATCTACCCTTAATGAAGCCTGTTTGGTCAGAGTGTATAAGCGAAGATAGTGTTGACTCAATTCAGGAGATGTATACCAATTAGGTCAAAGAATGTTTCATAAAATTCTTTGGAAAAGCCATCCCCTCCAGGGGATTTGTTGTTCTGAAAGGATTTCAAAACGTTTTTTATCTCACCAAGTGTCAGATCGGATTCAAGAGACATTGATTCTTCACAAGACAATTTGGGAATGTGAAGGTTCTCAACAAAGGCGAAAAAGTTCTCTCTGAAATTCGTGGAGAGAGAGTCGGATAATTTTGTTTCTAGTAAATCACTGTAAAATGATTCTATTTCTGGTTGAT
>JAHPZR010007266.1:17500-18930 GCA_019787425.1 Platygyra sinensis | reverse complement strand
TTATGTTTAACAAAACAATGTTTAATGAGATTGACTAAGGGGCAACCTTGATAAACAAAAAGCTTCTGCACACTCACTTTTAAAACAAGGTATGCTGAATATGGCTATTGTATTTGAATTTGTGAGTTAACATCCTTTCCGAAACACCTTGCATTTCGAAGCACAAATGACTCGATTCTACTTACTCAAAGATGACCCGCCTCGATATTTCGATCGCTCATCATCCCTAATGTAAACAGCTGATGATTAACAGAATCCATCGTTTATATTAATGTTATGGGTGAAAGTGACTACTTTGGCTGGTAAGACATAGCGTAAACAGCTCTCGAAAGAAATATTAAAAATATATAGCACTTGTTATTCATCATCCGTACATGTCTAAGGGCGCGTTCGTTTGGGATCAATCCGGAATAAGAATAATCAGAATAATGCGAGTAAGCGTTTGTTTGGGAGCTATTCTCATTCCGGAATACCTGGATTTCCATTCCGGCTATTCTGCTCCCAGGAGCAGAATAGCTGGAATATATTCCGGAATATATTCTTATTCCGGAATATCCCAAACGAACGCGCCCTATAAATCTAACAACTTTAGTTTTCTCTTGAAAACAATTGACTAATTAATAGCCGTTTTCTTCCGCTACTATACTACTACTTATGCTATTATGAATTAACGTCCCACGCCAAATAAACATTTGTGCCAAGAAACATGAGCCTTGCTAACAAGGAAGTCCTAAACTTTTCACGTTTTACCTGAAAATGATTAAATTTGTCTAAAAAACGTTATTCTGCTTTTCATTTTATCAACCATGTCGTCATTTTTCTAAAAAACACATTTATTTCATCTCGGATCTAATACGCGATAGAGGTAAATTTAGATTTTAATTTTTTTTATATTAGTAATTGAACCATTTCGCCCTAACAGCTGCAGAGATATCGGTCATTTACGAAACAGAATTACAGAAATTTGCATGTCGCAAAATAAAACTTCAGCGAAACTTTAAGGCGCAATTTTTTAGTAATTCTCGCTTAAGTGTTTACTACGCATCCCTCACTCTTGGTTTTATTCCACAGATGTCAGTGCAATGAATCGTTTTGTTAAAGTGAGGGTAAAAAAGTGTTGAACTAAAGCCAAATAGTTGAAACACCAGAGTATGGCTGAATTCGAGGCGGTTATTTTAAAAAAAGGAAAATATCAACCGCACAATTTCAGGCTGCGCGAGTAATCAATAACCGACTCATTGTGTACTAGAAAAGTATTCATTTTGGTGCAAGAATTGAACGCCAATCTCATAAAAACTCACGTTTTTCAGTTACAAAAAATACCTTACCTTAAAGACGACAATTTATTGTTTTTTTTTATTTAATCACAGTTTTAATTTTACAATTTGAAACAATTATTTTTTACCTTAATTACAACAATGATAAAAACT
>JAHPZR010007266.1:0-12500 GCA_019787425.1 Platygyra sinensis | reverse complement strand
ATCACTTATATATTATATTAAATGTCACTCAGACTGAAAATTGTGTCTTCTAGAAAATAAGAGTCTCCCAGGCATGGCTGGCAACATGTCAACATGGTCATTTTCTTTCAGGGGAGCAAGTGACATTTTTGGATTTTCGATCGATTTCTCGCCTCTAACTTAAATTAATAAAGGAAACGCTTTTGTGGAGATTTTAGGGAAGGCGCGGTGGCCTCATGGTTAGCGCGCTCTTGGGCAAGCTACTTAAAACTCTCACGGTGCCTCTCTCCACCCAGGTGAATAAATGGGTACCGGCGAATTTAATGCTGGGGGTAACCCTGCGATGGACTAGCATCCCATCCAGGGGGGAGTAGAAATACTCCCAGTCGCTTCATGCTACAGAAGCCGGGATAAGCTCCGGCCTGATGGGCCACTTGGCCGGAATGCAGACCTCACCTTGTTTTGCTGTGGAGATTTTTTGAGGAACAACCTATGAATGAGGAACAGATTAGAAAATGCAAAAGTATTGAGGCATCATGGAAAATGTAGCCTCCCTCCGTCAAAGGAAGTCATAAATAATAAACTGAGTTTGAGAATATTTACAGCCTACTTGAATGGAACTGCTTGATAAAGCCGATATTTTGCGTTTCCTTAACTACAAAGCAGCTTCCATCCTTTTATCAAAGTTATCACCCGATGTACCATTTCACAGGGAAATTGGAGTTATTGTGGTTTCATAACATGCACCCCGCTTGGTTAGCTCAGCAGGTAGAGCACTAGACTATCTCTGGAAGGCCAGTAATGTAGCAGCTGTCCTAAGCTGCTTTTGTTTTATCATTGTAGCAGCTGTTATTGTTTTAGGGCTAGGGGCATTGTTTCTCTTGTTTGTTCTATCGTACTCTCAAAGGGTAGCAAGCCAATCATGTGAGACCTTAGGAGAGCTGCTACATCACTGGAAGGCCCTCTAAATAATGCACTCGGCTGAACTTGAAAGCCGTGCATGCAACCGCTAAAAAGGTTATTTAAAACTTTTATTGCTGCCAGCCACAGAGTTGCTTCTTCCATTTTATCAAAATTATTATCAAATATAGAATGGCGTTTTCCAGGGAGATAACAGTTAACCAAGAGATCTGATATGCACCTGAGTTCTTTCGCATTCTGTCCTTTAAACAGGATGTAGACGTTTGTGAAGAGGCGCAGGAAGAGTTCAGCTATTCAATGTTACACTTAACGGGTCCTTAACGAATTCTGCTGAAGTCGCCGTACTGTGATGACACACTGTTTTCCTTGGTTGACAATCAGAAATCATATGGAACTATCGATCTCGTTTTACGTAATCTTGAATGTGTAATGACACTTTGAGGCGTGGAACAAAAGCAAATATGACATCACAATCTTCTGGCACACGGGAAGCGTGTTTCACTTGGATTGTCAGTGAATGTAAATTGAGATCAAAACAAATGTTTAATTCTATGTTTTCTCAGCTGCATCATTCATTTGCACGGAAAGTTTGAAAACGGGACTGGAGTTGTTTATTAGCCAGAGCGTCAACAAAGACAGGAAGCCAGTCATGCATTTGATTTTAAATGACAAAGAAACTGTAAAGCTGGAAACATTTTTCCTTCGATAACATAAACAGCAGCTTGTACTCAATACTTTAAATCGTGTTGGCAGAGTCACAGGATTTTGTGCAAAGTTTCAGTACATTGACAGTTTGGAAACAGCACTCAGTTAGCTTAAGTGAAGCAGGCGGTTTACTGTCAGACTCTGAGGACTTACTGACGAGAGAAATGACATGACTTGTGTAGTTATACATGATTAGAAAAAAAATTCTATTGAAATAATCCCATGTGGTTTTTATCGCTCGTATATTTCCATCTTTGCTAATCTAACAACTTCAGTTTTCTTGATGAAAATAACTAATTAAAGCGAAGTTTTTTCCCTCTACTACGAAATAGCTTGCCACGCCAAATAACATTTGTGCCAAGAAACATGAGCCTTGCTAACAAGGAAGTCCTTAACTTTTCCCGTTTTACCTGAAAATGATTCAATTTGTCTAAAAATGTTATTCTGTTTTTCATTTTATCAACCATGTCGTAATTTTTCTAAAAAACACATTATTTAATCTCGGATCCAATTAACAATTAGATTATGAGCTCGAGATTTCTATCAGGTGATAGTTATGAGGCCGAAGGCCGAATCAACTATCGCCTCATAGAAATCGAGAGCGAATAATCTAATTGTTTTAGTAGAATTCTTACTAAAGTTTACTTCAAATAACGGTTTCAAATTATTTCTCGACGTATTGTTAAACTTTGAGCCTTAAAAAGATCGCCCGGATTGAATTGGCATTTAAAATTGAAGCTGTGTACACGCGCGCAACATTTCTTTAATAATTTCAACTTTCTTTAAGTCAAGAAACTGTAAATGTCATTCGTTTAGTCTTCTCAGGATTTTAATTATCCATTTTCATCAAAAGTTTCCTCCAGAAGTTTGGCAAAACGAAAAAACGTCGCCATTTCGTAGACGAGCTCCAGCCACTGCACACTAATGGCTGATAGTGTGAAATGGCTCAGCCAATCAGATTACAGCATTTGCATTAGTATACTAGTAAAATTCTGCTAATACGCGATAGAGGCAAATTTAGATTTTAATTTTTGTATATTAGTAATTGAACCATTTCGCTCTCGCAGCTGCAGAGATATCGGTCATCTATGAAACAGAATTGCAGAAATTTGCATGTTGCAAGATAAAACTTCAGCGAAACTTCAAGGCGCAATTTTTTAGTAATTCTCGCCTCAGTGTTTACTACGCATCCCTCACTCTTGGTTTTATTCCACAGATGTCAGTGCAATTAATCGTTTTGTTAAAGTGGCGGTAAAAAGGTGTTGAACTAAAGCCGAATAGTTGAAACACCAGGGTATGGCTGAATTCGAGGCGGTTATTTTTAAAAAAGGAAAAAAATCAACCGCACAATTTCAGGCTGCGCGATTAATCAATTACCGACTCATTGTGTACCAGGAAAGTATTCATTTTGTGCAGGAATTGAACGCCAATCTCATAAAAACCACGTTTTTAAGTTACAAAAAATACCTTGCCGTAAAGACGACAATTTATTGTTTTTTTTATTTAATCACAGTTTTAATTTTACAATTTGAAATTTAATTTACCTTAATTAAAACAATGATAAAAACTTTACTCTCGACGGCAATGATATTGCAAGAGAAATATTTCCTACTGATGTGTTAACATGAATAACCAACTCTTTTTAATTTAATTTCAAAGCAATGTTCACTAGAACTTCTAATATTAATATTAACCCTTTCTATCATATTGGTCTCCAAGAGCTAACTCGAAAAACAATGGCAAAGCGCTTGCCTGATTGTGTCCTTCACTGCTTGTCTGACTTCTTCTAGCTTCCAACAGTAAAGAACCGGGTTTAATGACGAGTTTAAGAAAACTAAAGTACGTGTATAAATAACGGCGTAACAAAGAGATGAAGATAGTCCACTATAACTCGTCAAAATCACCACTATATTAAAGGGCAGATAACAAGCGACCAGCGTCAGTTGTAGCCATATTGTAGTGGACACTGCCTTTTTGTATCTCGCTAAGTTCAAATGATTTGTTTGGTTCGGTTGTTGAACATGGCCTTGCACTTGATTTTGATGATGTCGGAGGGTGAGAAATATCTTTGTGTAAGAGAAGATCAAGATTACTAGACACAGAGATGTTCCTGCGATACCGTACCATAAAGTTATCTGGCGATTCCAAAACTGTATTGCTGAAGAGACAGTGCACACCACCCAATTTGCAATAACGATCACGTAAGTTCGCTTTAAAGTTACAACTTGTCTATATCTCAGTCCCAACAACAGAGCGAGAAGTCTGTCCACGCTTAGCGCAGTCAGAGTTGAGACCGACACTCCACACAAGATATAACTTGTTATTAACTGTGCCACGAATGCGTAGGGACGAATATTCCAATGTTCATTCGCTACTGACATCCAATAGATAACGGCGAAAGGCTGTGAAATAAGACCAACAAGGAGATCAGTGGCTGCAAGGTTACGAAACAAGAGTTTGGACGGCGGATGAAGTGAAGACTCCTTGTGAAGAGCAATTAGGATCAGAGCATTCCCAAGAAATGCAGTAACGGACAGGAACGAGTTTAAAACTGAAAGAAATGTCAGGTGACCGTGCAGTTCAGACGAAGTTAGATATAACGAACAAGTTAAGTCTCCGACCGTTTTGTGCTGTCCATCTTCACTTAAGTTTTGTGCTGTCATACCGATCTGCAAGATATCTATTTGTAGCTTAATTTATCGGCAAGCTGGAATCATTTACAAAACTTCTTGGTATGGTTAAGTTACAAAAGCTCCTCGTTACCGCAGTGACTGAGAAACGATTCAAACGCCTTTTGTGGGCCTTGTTATCTCTTCAAACATTGTCACTGCATTGACAGTTTGGAAAGAGACCTCAGTTAACTTAACAAGCAGCTGGTTTACTGTCAGACTCTGAGGACTGGCTGACGAGAGAAACGACATGTCTAGTGAAATAATCCCAAGTGGTTTTTATCGCTCGTACATTGCTATTTTTGCTAATCTAATAACTTCAGTTTTCTCGATGAAAATCACGAATTAAAAGTGAACTTCACTCCCTCTATAATGAAATAACGTTCCACACCAAATAAATATTTGTACCAAGGAATACGAGAATCGTCAGCTGACAGGGAAGTCCTAAACGTTTTCCGCTTCACCTGAAAAGGATTAAATTTGCCGCAAAAATATTTTCTGCTTTCCATTTCAATAACCTTATCGTCATTGTTCTACAAAACATTTATTTGATCTTTGGTCTAACAGGCCACAGTCGTATGTGAAGTTTAACAGTCGAGCTTCGTGCAATAAATAAACGCTGCTATTTATATTAAAGAGAGAAGGCTGTCTTTAAAAGAAAGGCGTGTTAAACAGCACGGTTCGAGAAGTTTAACATTGCTTCCCGCGTTAAGTTCAACCGATTGCTTTTATTTCGAAGCAACATGGGTAGAGCAATTTTTCAGCATTCATTATTAAAATTTAACTGCTTGCCATAAAGGCACACTTCGCCTGTCAGTTTTATTTTTAGTATTCTAGTAAGTACCTCAATTTGCCTTCGAAGCTGCAGAAATATATTCCATCTATAAACAAAGTTTCAAGCATTTTGATATTCCAAAAAATCTTAGTGCATGTGCCTTAATGAACATTTTCAAAAGACATTTTCAAAAGTCAAATAAGAGAATCTCACGTGCTGCACATATTGCAAAAATTAAAATCATAATTCACTTTTGTTTTCTGATTTTCAATTTTAGGCTGGTAGTCGCAGGTTTATCAGACATTACAGAGTTATGTAGTAGATACAGGAAGCTATCACTCTAACCGGTAAAGAGAAGTAGTCTTTATTTACTTTGCAAATGAATAACATGAATGTAAGTCGATAATGAAAAGAAAACACATAAGGAAGCATGTGTCCACTTTGCATTTCAGTGAAATTCTAAAGAAACTTGCATCCTATGATTCAGGAACTTTAATAAACTTGACCTTATGCTTAATGGACTGTGTGGATGCAAGTTACAACGTCATGATATATCTTGTTTTGCAAATTTGCTAATATTCTACCGCTCAGTTAAAACGCCGAAAGCCGAGGCAAAAAGTAAAGTACACTGTTTTCCCAGAAAAAGCTAAGCAGTAGTGTTTTAAAAGATAATTTTTAATTTGTCAAGTTATCATAGCAAGGACGACATTTGGCCCACAATTTGCTAAATTTAAGGAAGCTGGCACAAGTTTCCATCATTTTCTCGGCACTTTCATTAGTTTCAAGCAAATTGCATGGCGGCATATGTTCATGTTTATCAAAATTAAAATTGCATGCGCCATGTTACTGGTCTGGTCTGTTGTCCCTTTTCGTTGAATAAAAAGGCCTGGAAGGAATCTTGGTGTTATTCACAAAAAGTCCAAAATAAAAAGCCAATAAACATGATAGAAGAAGAACTCTAAGTTGGGCTATGTTCCAACACAATCAAGCCAGTGTTGATTTTGATTAATTTCATTTGCTCGAACAAATAATACTAACAGCTTCTTTTCTTAATTTATATAATCCATTAGAACGAGTAGATTTTCACTTAAGCCAGCTGATTAATCCATTATGCCTATTAGTACGAGTCGCGAATGCGTGTATTGAGCCGATAACCAGGCAACCCTAATAGACCCTGACGAAACAAAAATGTACATACCTTGTTCTATAAACGTGAGCCGCGAATCGAAATAATTAACCCGGCAGTACTGACACCAAATCATGCAGACCCCTCAAATTGGAAGAAATAAACCTAGACAAAAAAGACAATGAAAATATCTACATGCACGGTGAAAAATAAAACACTATCTAAACATGTATACCAGATACAACCTTACTTCTCCAGAACTGTTAGGAAGGAAGCGAGCCAAACCCTTTAACCCAGAAAAATAACACGCGAGCAAAAAAAAAAAAGGAATTGATAGACACCATTTGATGTTCAATGAGCTTGACCTTTCTTATCTCGCAGATTTATACGGCATTCGTAAGCGGCAGCCTCGATAAACAAAAAAAGTGCGTCGATACACACTTTTAAAACAAGCGTATGCTGTATATGGCTATTGTGTTCGAATTCGTAAGTTAATATCCTTTTCGAAACGCTTTTGGCATTTCGAACGACAAATTACTCGATTCTACTTAGTCGAAGATGACTAGCCTCGATCTTTCGTTCGCCCATCATCCCTAATTTAAACAGCTGATGATCCACAGCATCCATATCATTTATTGTAATGTTATGGGTGAAAGCGATACACGGCCTTTAGCTGGTAAACATAGCGTAAACAGCTCTCGAAAAAAATGGTTTTGAAAAATGCAGCACATAACTGTTTTCTTCCATACTCTATTAGAATTAGCGCCCCAGGCCAAATAAACATTTGTGCCAAGAAACATGAGCCTTGCTAACAAGGAAGTCTTAAACTTTTTCCGTTTTACCGGAAAATGATTAGTTTTGTCTCAAAAATGTCGCCAATCAGTTCTAAAAACACATTTATTTCATCTCTATTCTGATACACCTTAGGCGTACGTTTCGATTTTAATTTTGGTATATTAGTAATTTAAAAATTTCGCCCTCACAGCTACAGAGTTCTACGTCATCTATGAAACACAATTGCAGATATTTGCATGTTCCAAAATAAAAATTCAGTTGAGCCTCAAGATATAATCTTTTTAGTAATTCTCGCCTCAGTGTTAACTACGCATCTCTCACCCCTTGTTTTATTACACAGATGTCAGTGTATTGAATTGTTTTGTGGAAGGGGAGGGCCGTACGTGTTGAACTTAAGACGAATAGTTGAAAGACCAGAGTATGGTTGAACTCCGGGCGGTAAATGTAAAAAAATCAACCGTGCAATTTCACGCTGCGCTGTTAATCAATTCCCGACTCATTGTGTACCAGGAAGTACTCAGTTTGGCGCAAGAATTCATGCCATAAAAATTCCGTTTTTCAGCTGTGAAATACCTTAACGCGAAAAAAAAAATTATTGTTTTTTTGTCTTTATTCACCGTTGTAAACCTACAATTTGAAACATTTCTTTTATTTGGCAACAATGATGAGAACTTTAATTCTCGACGGCTATCATATTGCAAGAAGAACATTTCCTACTGATACATTGACATGAATAAGGAACACTTTTTGTTTGAAGGCAATGTTCACGAGAACTTCTAACATGAATATTAACCCTTTCTATTGTACTGGTCTACAAGATCTAACTCGAAAAACATTGGCAAAGCACTTGTCTGATTGTGTCCTTCACTGCTTGTCTGACTTCTTCTAGCTTCCAACAGTAAAGAATCGGGTTTAATGACGAGTTTAAGAAAACTAAAGTACTTGTATAAATCCAAGCGCTAGGAAGAGTTGAAGGTGAGCTGCTAGCCGCCACCACACTATAAGGTAGATAACAGGCGACCAGCGTCAGTTGCAGCCATATTGTGGTGGACACTGCCTTTTTGTATCTCGTTATGTTCAGTTGATTTGTTGGGTTCGGTTGTTGTACATGGCCTTGTACTTGATTTTGATGATGACGGTGGGCGAAGAAAATTTTTGTGTAAGAAAAGATCGAGATTACTAGACACAGAGAAGCGATTTGCTCACGCCATCAGCGAGCCCCTCAGCGAGCACCGTCGAGATTTGGAGCACGCTTACGTATACTGAATTTGATTGCGTGGCTCTGCTAGGTATAAAAGGTTTTTTTTTTGTAGTGAAGCTGCGATTGCGAGGGGCAAAGCCGTGATGGAGATCCTGGCTTCGCTGCTCACAATCGCAGCTTCGTTACAAAAAAAAAAAAAAAAAAAAAAAAAAAAAAACCTCTGGCTCCAAGGGTAAGGTACATGCATGTAAATCATGGTTTGAAGAAAATTTATTGATAATTCTATTTAACAATATTATTGGATTGTGAGCTTAAGATTCCCATCAGGTGATAATACATTGATACAGCCTTAAACTATCACCTCGAAGAAGTCTTGACCAATGTAGCTTAGTAGCAACAGGAGCTTTGTTCATTATTTGATCAATGTTTACATGACATCCGTAAAATGGGTGGAGAGATCTCAGCTTAATAAATAAAAGATGTGTAAATGTGTGCATGTGCCATCTAATTGAGACATTAATTTTGTTTATCAGACTCATTATAGACCCCATACAGAAATGGCTAGCTTTAAATTATTCTTTTGTTCATATTTAAAATACCCTCACGAACCTTGTTCTAGATAACAAATTCTTTACAATAATTTTTTGTCTCAAAAACAAGGTTACTGAGGCTATTATGAGAATGAAAGCAAGGCAGCCATTTTTGCGAAGGGTATATCGGATGTAAATTGTAACAAATCCTGGCCGACAATTTGCCATTGTTTATATGTACAGTATGTAGGACCATAACAATTTCAAGCACCAAAGAAGATGAGCGGATTATTAATTAAATAAAAATGGGAGAGAAAAAACAGTAACAAAAAATAGATATTAACCAAACTCAGTCATGTTAGTAGTCTTAGTGTACCCTAGTGAGTACTTGCAAATAGATAGTGATACAATTATTGCCTGTAGAACTATTATAAGCCTACCAGGTTTCAAATTGAATATTGGGTTGAGTGTATGACATCATCAGCCACATCATTTGCATATTTTACACATTTTTCAAATGTGAATACATTACATTTATCTCTTGAACTGATGTACATGTAGATATTTGCAAAAGGTGAACAGCATTTTCAATCTTTTGTGGAATTCAATGTGACACATCTAAAAATTCTGACTCGAGGGGTAAAAATTAATCTTATAATAGAAGCATGTTAAAGCATTGAGTTGAATTTATACTGTCAGCAAAATTTTAGAGTATTTTAGAGGGGAATTTAGTGTGTTTATTGAATTGACAGAGCTGTTTTTGTCATAATGATTGTCTTTGTCATTATCTTCTATATTTTGGGATTGGAGTGGTTGTTGGCAAAAGCAAAACTGGGAATATCCTCACTGACCTGTGCTAAGATGTTTTTAGGTTTTAATACAAGACCCCACCAGTTCTGCTGACTACTCCATATAGTGTTCAGTTCAATGTCTCTGACAATGAAGGTCAATTTAAGCAGTTTAACTGTCTTTACAACATAGGGATGTTATTACCATTAAGTTATATTTTAATATCCTGATACCTGAGAATCATAGTAATTTACAGCTCAATTTCTACCTCTGCTTTAATTTGTTTAAACCAGGTTTTTTTAGACCACTTTAATTTCATCAAAGGGGAAAGGAATCTGACAGCAATAATAAATTAGACCTACACATAAAAGGAAATTTGCAATGATTGTTTTCATGGCCTAGTGGAGATGAAGTGGACCAAAAAATCAGAAATCTGAATTTTGAATCTAGGTCTGTCCGTACTGACAAAATTAAAAAAGGATTGTATTGTATTAATTACCAATTTACATCTTGAACTGATGTAAATGTTTAGTATTTTGCAGGAAAGTAACAGCATTTTCAATGTTTTTGTGGTGAAAAATGAAAAAAAAAAGGGGGGGGAGGAAAGAGGGGAAACAAGAAGAAAAAAACAAAGAAGGCAAAGAAAAAAAAGAAAAAAAAAACAGAAAGGGAGAGAGGAAAAAAGGGGAGAAAAAAATAGGAGGGAGAAATAAAAAGAAGAAAAAAGAAAAAAAAAAAAAAAAAAAAAAAATAAAAAAAGAAAAAAAGGAAAGGAAGTTCAATAAGTGACACCTCGTAAAGATTCTGTGACCGGTCGAGGGGTAAAAATTTCGTCTTATAATTGAAGCATTTTTAGGAACGTTTGAGTTGAAGTTATACTTGTGCAGCAAATTTTAGAGTCTTTTAGAGGGGAATTTAGTGTGTTTATTGTCAATTGACGTAGAGCTGGTTTTTTGTCATAAATTATTGTCTTTGTCGTTATCTTGCTATGTTTGGGGTTGGAGTGGTTGTTGGCAGGAAGGAGCAAAACTGGAGTTCCTCACTGTACCTGTGACTAGGATATGTTTTTAGTGTTTAATGGAGGAGAGACAAAACCAGCCAGTTCTGCCTGAGTAGGCTCCTATAGTGTTTCAGTTCAATGTCTCTGCAATGAGGTCAAGTGTAAGCAGATATTAACTGTCTTTACGGCATAGTAATGATGTTACTACCAATGTAAGTTAAGGTATTTTATATCCTGATACCTGAGAATCGTAGTAATTTACAGCTCATTTCTACCTCTGCTTTAATTTGTTTTACACCAGTTTTTTTTAAGACCCACTTATTCATCAAGGAGGAAAGGGAGTCTGAAGCAGCAATAATAATGTAGGACTAGGAGCGTAAAGGTGAAATTTGGCAGATTGAGTGGGTATTCATTGGCCTAGATGGAGATTGAGTGGACCAAAAAATCAAGGAATCGAATTTTTATTAGAATCTAGGTCTGTCTGATACTGACACAAATTGCAAAAAGGATTGTATTGTATTTGGGAGTATTTGGTAAATTTGTGGGGGGTAGGTGACATATAGATACGCAAGAAATTCTCACACCCTCGATTAATGGCTAAATTTTCATTGTAATAAGCACAAAGCTACAGATATGAATTATACTGATTTTAAGCCGGTGCATCACAAAGCGGAGAGCAGACACTAATGTTAAAACAATAAAAAAAAAACAAAAAAAGCAAATTGACAATTAGTTTTTAATTTTTTGTGTCTGTATCCATGTTTTGACATTGAATTTTTTCATCACTTGTTGATACCAGGCTACTGGTTGACGCAATGTTCTGACAAGTAATGATCAGTAGCAGGAACAGATGGATTGTAAGAAACTAGATATCAATTTTGTTGAACCGGATAATGATATGGTATGTTAGTGCCTTTTGTTTGCCTGGGGGGGGGGGATGGATCATTGAACTGAGGTACACAATATTAAATATTTTTGTTTTGTCTTCTTAGGTGTTCGTCATGCGCAGTACGACCCCCACACCCAAAAGAGGGGAAATGCAGTGCTAGTGGCTTTGGAATATGCAAGCCTGCTTCTCAAACCATCTTTAACATAGATTTTGAGGAGTGATACAGTGGACTGTCCAAATGTGTTTCGATACTGGTTGGACATTCTTGTGCAATAAGATATGAGCCACGCTTGCGAATGGGTGAATCATTTTTCTTCCTTGACAGTAAAGACTTTGAAACCTGACCAAAAGTTAGCATACTGTCAGAGATTTGCATCTTAGTCAGATTCAATGGAAAGCTTTAAAGTACCCAGTTTGTATTATTTTTGTATTGTTTGCTCCTCACTTCCTCCCTTCGAGAAGTACATTTGGTCTGGCGGTTGTTGTACTGATAGGAATAATAATTTGGCAAGATTTTATGGAAGTGTTTCCATATAAAATAATCAGCTCAGATGCCATAACAGTATTGCATCCCTTTCTGTGGTGTCTCAGTCTAGTGATTAATCAATATTGAGAAAGTTCTGATGACCTACAATATTAAAAATGTAGGAGGCGTTCGGCTAAAAAATATTTGTTGAGGGTGTTTTATAATCTGAGTGTTCATTCTCGCCTTGAACAAATTATTTAGCCCTAATGAGCAGTTCCTTCAAACTCATTTAGAATGTGTAAAATTTTATATTTTCTTTCTTTTTGAGTGTGTTTTAATTTTAGGAATTCCAGTAAAAAAGAGCACAGAGTTACAAGAAGGATCGCCGGCTTATTTTTTTTCGGGGGGGCAGAGAGTAGATGAGAGATTTTCAACAACATGTTTAGACGCAATGAAGGGACGATCCCTAAGCAACAAGCATTGCCCTAGCCTTCCATGCACTTCATGAAACTTGTCAGAAGTCCCTTTTAAACCCTTTTCATAGTTGAAAACCTGAAACCAGGAAAAGGGATACTGCTATGCGTTTGAAGGGTGAGTGCCGCCGTCAGGGATTCTCCCACATACACAATCAGGACTCTTTGACAACTGATGAAGC
>JAHPZR010007265.1:0-10584 GCA_019787425.1 Platygyra sinensis | reverse complement strand
ATTTTAAGAAGAGTTGAGCCGTTAGACCGTGCCATGGCAATTTTTTAGAGGTAATAAGTCTACATGATTTCTGCTGTTATCTGTGTGTTACTTCGTGGATTTTGACACCTCCGTACACGACAGTGATTAGAACTGTTTGAGAGTACAGAACTGATATCATATTTGCCCTCGTGCCTTTTTCTTCAGAGACGCTGTAGCTTTACTTCGAGAAAGCTATACACCAACTTGTCTAGTGAAATTCTAATTTTCTTTCAGCTAGCTGATCGAGCTTATGTTTTTCAAGCTTGATGTAACGACATGATTCAAAGGCAACTGTTCAACGGACGCGCAAGTCTGTTGAATGTGTCTTTGACCATGGTTTCGATCCTCCATTTGGATCTTATCAGTTACCGATATTTGTAAAATACTCTGTACGTCTGAAGTTGCTAGTGTAACTCGTACATTTGTGAGAAATTTAAGTCATTTGCGGCTTGGCACAAACCTTTCGTGACTGCAAATGATATTGTTTTCAAAATTATAAAATCCACGCTTACGTCATCAGTATGGAATTTTCTATGGTGAATCGCAGACATCCTTCACGCGTAACGCCACTCGGGCCGGGAGCGCAGAAGAACGGCTGTTTCCGCAGGCTATAGACTGACACAATTTCTTATCAAAACTTGACCTTTCGGTTGCTGCCGCTTTTAATTCATTTGTTTGTTTTTTTTTTTTCAAAAAAAAAAACCTTTTTGCATTCTTTTTGTTTATCTCCCTTTCACGTAATCAACATTCTGTTAGTTTGTTTTTTTTTTCTTTTTATTTCACAGGATTTTGTTTTCTCTTGTCCCTTTAGGTATGCGTTTGATCTAGTCCATTCGTACATTTCCATTGGGACGTTTAGGGATCAAGTTCTAATTTATCGTCCATATTGCGTTCTTGTTTCCTTCTTCCTAGTCATACAACGTTTGTAAGTATCGTTTACCTTCGGTTCATTATTTCTATTTCTTTTTTTGTATTGGTTAATTACTTATGATTTATTTTATTTTATTTTGTTTGCAGCAGCGGCTCTCCTTCATCGCCTTTCACCGTTTTAAAATGTAGAATTCGATTAAAGCATACTATCGTGGCACGTTGAACGTTTGGCTTTAATACTTTCGTATGTTACTGGACGAGCATTTTCAAAAGTAACCGTTCAAATTAAAACAACTATTTATATATGAGCTCATTGGGCCAAAAAGTAAAAGCATGAGAATGGAACAGTGTGCTCTTTGGATGTCTCCTCTTTACTTACGATTGTGCGATATGAGGAAACACTAAACATTTGTCTGGACAAATTATATCCTCCGGCTTTACCCAGGGTTGTTTTACGCAAGCTATCGGAATTTGCCACCAAAGAAGAGGCACTTTTTTGAGAGTAAATACTGCGACCAAATCGTTGGTGTTGCCATGGGTTCGCCATTGGGTTCTGTGTTGGCTAACATCTTTGTTGATGATTTTGAAGAAAAGTGGTGGATGAACGCCAAAATTCGTCATTTATTTTGAAATCGGTACCTTGATGACATGTTTCACAACATAGACAGTGTCAACGGGTTCCTGCACTAATAAACCTAGGTTTGCAAAGCAACCAAGTCGCTAAACGCCTGAGATTATGTGTGTAGAAATGATACTCTTGGGTTAGTCAAAAGATCATTTTTTCAAAAATCTCGCTGAAAAAAATATTTCTTTCCTTACAAGGACCGCATTATTCGTTTACAACAATCCAGACTTATACAGAGCAAATTGCTTGTATAGAAATGGTTTTTACATTGGTAAACCTAAACGATGGCTACACGATAGGAAAACTGAACACTTTAAGGCCCCCGCTAAAAATGAAAAAAACTTAAGCCATATCATTGTTGACCAAGTCAAAACTACTGGACATAACGCCAGGAGTGAGGTCAATTTATTGAGTTCATATTTTCCGCAGTACAAATATGAATTATTTCATATATAATTCACATCACTTCACTGCACGGGAAAATATGAACTCAATAAATTGACCTCACTCCCAATGTGTGGCTTCATAGCTCAGTTGGTAGAGCATCGCACCGGTATCGCGGAGGTCACGGGTTCGAATCCCGTTGAAGCCCTGATTTTTTCAGGCTTCTTCTTTCCAATTGCTTAAATTGGAAAATTTACTGCGATGATCACTCTTCACATTCATAACGCCAAGTTAACACCAACTTAATTTCGGCTTCGCCCAATCAAAATTTAAAATATGTAATCCGTCTGTAAAAGGAGACTATTTGCTACATTATGGTTACGTAGTCAGTGCTGATTTTAATGGACTTATTAAGAGAGAAACTGTTCTTAATAAAAACAGTGTTCAACTTGATTTTTCTTTATGTGCTATGTTGTCATCTATTTCAAATATGTAAGGTAAAGGTAAAGTCTGCATTCGAGCCAAGCAGCCCATTAGGCCGGAGCTTATCCCGGTTTCCGTAGCATGAAGCGACTGGGAGTATCTCTATTCCCCCCTGGATGGGATGCTAGTCTATCGCAGGGTTACCCCCAGCATTAAATTCGCCGGTACCCATTTATACACCTGGGTGGACAGGGGCACTGTAAGAGTAAATTGTCGTGCCCAAGAACACAGCACAATGTCCCCGGCCAGGGCTCGAACCCGGAGCGATCGCTCCGAAGTCGAGCGCACTAACCATGAGGCCACCCACGCCTCCCACAATTTCAAATATGTAATAGTTATTTATTGTAAAATAATTTTACTAAAAGCGAATTCAGCCATCTAAAGGGTTTTAATAAGTAAACATAATTGGACATCAGAAACCTAACCTAACCTTATATTTATTTTCCTGTTTGTCAATGCAGCACCTAGAATATCTCTACAATGATCCACTTCTCTTCTATTTTTATGCAACTACCTTTTTTGTATTTACACAATAGGCCATTTTCATATCGTGTGAAGTGGGAAGCCATTGATATGACTTCTTCTACATGTTCATCAACTTATTTCCATATGAAAGTTTTCACACGAAAGCTCGTTTCGAGGCGGAGACAAGAAAAAATGCATCCATGAGCTTCTCTCAGGTAACTTATTTTTGGACAAGGAATAGTTCTGCATTAAGTTAATCTGTTAATAATATACAAGCAACAATTTCTGCATTCTGATTGGTTAAGAACATGTCGATTAATTCCAAATAAGTGCAAAAAAGGTAAAATTGTGGCTAGGGTAAAATGGTGAAACTGAAAATGATTGATAGCTCCTACTATGAGCTCGGAGAAACAAAATGGCAGAAAAACAATTAAATAAAAAAACGAAAATTTGAACTATTTATCTAAATTACAATACAAATACCTCGTAACAAAGCAAAGTGCATAGGTCAACAGCAATTACTAAACTAGTAAAATAGAGCTTGAGTGAATTGAAACATGCCGGAGGCCATCACGACGGCATTTGTAAGATAATACTTGAAAAAGTAGAATTTAAAATTCTGTAGTACCACGAAAGACGTGAAAAATGACCCAAGAACACGTTCTAAGAACCTTCTACCTCTTACTTTTCAGGATCAAAAGTGCAAGCATTGTGCTTTTGCGAAAGAACTGAAACGGCTGAGAAATTAGAAAGGACGTTCACTAACAAAACGGCTGTAACGCTTCTGGAGGCAAATCTTACCTGTTCAACGTTCAGGTAAAAAGCTTAAGTCAAACAGAAACCATTAAAAGTTAATAAATGTTCTTCAGAAATTCCGTTTTAGGATAAATTTTAGCTTTGATCATTGTTCGGTATTTTGGTTATATTAAAGCAAATTGTGCTGAGTTGAATAGTTACTTATCGGCGATAAGCATGGCTAAAAGTTTTTTAACCACTCGAAAACATTTTACAAGAAAGCCGCATCTATACCGCAGGCTAGGTAATTTTTCCTTTGCTTCGTCGTCAAGTTCTTCAATTGAACAATTTAAATACAGCTAAGATGTTTACTTAAATCTCCTCAACACAATTTTACATCAAAAAGGTTATTTCCGGATACTAACAGATGTATTGTGCAATTACTTTCGAACTTTAAATTGTAGCAGTTCGATTCTCGATCAGCCTGAAAGAAGAAAAAAACATACAGGGATTAAGCATCACTTTCATTACAATGAACGCAGATAAAAGTGTTTTGCATCACGCTGAGTTTGTGCAATTTTTGTTCGTTCAAAACAGTAACTAGGAACGGAGTTTTCACCAAAACATTACTAGTTACACAGTCGACATATATTATGGAAACAGACGGATCACGTTTTTTTTTGTGGTTATATATTTTTTTTTACTCCTGTTTAATATTCCCTTGCACTCATAGTATTCTTTATCTATGTTGGCCTGCAAGCCTGATCTTAGCTGAATGGGAAATAAGAGAACAGCAGATCGGCACTGATGTGGTTACAGGGGCATAACTCCTTTATCAAAAATAAAATTAGAAAAAAAAAAAATGAAAATACACATGCATTAGAGTCAAAATAAGGGGATCCGATAACGCAACGCCTAAATACATAATATGGTAAATGGATACGACACAGAAACATATAAAATGATTTTTTAATGCTGTCACAAATGCAAAACAAATGCTAAGCTTGTTTTTTGCATGGTCATGTGATTTTAACCCAAGTTCAACAGGGGTATTCGATGTGTACAATAGGAGACAATGAGAAACTCACGCTTGTCGATATTTAATCCCTTGTTTTACTTCGTTTGCATCTAGCGATAATTCTTTGCTATCCCGAGTTCCCCCCCCCCCCCCCCCTCCAACAATTCAATGTTGTGTAGGCGCCCCGTTGGTTGAGTGTAACTGAAATAGAAAAACCAGCATTTTGTTTGCGGGAAGGGGGTAATGGTTCCAAGCTTAAATTGATTTTCGCTAGCAGAAATGTTTAGAGAATTTCCTCCCACGAAACGGAATGGGCTTGGTAAAAAAGTGAGACAAATTGTCTCACTTTTCGGGTATATGTCTAGGCCGCAATTGTAAATTCGCCCCGGACCGAGGCAAAAAATTGAGGCCTAGGAACTAGGAAGTTTCAAAACTTTCTATTTAGCAGGAAAGCTTGGTGTTCTCAGAGTTCTCTTTCCTATAATTTTATGCAGAATCAGTTCAGGCTTTCAGTCGGGCCTTGCACCGGTGTCAGAAGTTTTCTTGTCAGTGACGGATTCAGTTATCGTCTTATCTTCAAACGGTTGGGTAGTCAGGATAGAAATTTGTGGATGGGTCATTGAAAAAACTTCTTTCTCCCAGACTGGCTGACGAGGAGAAGGACATTCCTAACTTTGCTGGGAAGAAGCCACAAGTTCCAAGGACAGGATTCATCTTCAACGAGGACAGCATCACCAACTTGGCTGTTGGAGCTAACATTATTTCATTCCGATCTAATCTTTTTGTTTCCATCCGTGTTAGAAATGGTCTTTCAAGTACTGAATTCTGCCTCCCAAAAAGTTATCCGGATGGGGTAAAACCAGATTCAATTCAAGAGTATAAACAGGTGATTTGGCATTATTGGCTCAGTCGCCTCTGGATCTGATAAATTGTCCATGGTAGGTTGACGGTTCCTCTCGATGTTTTCTGCTTCCGTCAACAAAGTTTAAATTGCTTTATTTCTCAAGCTCCTGGGAATAGTCTTCCAAAAGTCTAGGGAGGACTGGGCGAACAGTACGGATAAGTCCTCAAGTATGCCACCCATTTTACTATGCGGCTGGCGCGTTCAAATTGAACTCGATCAGAACAAAATATTGGGTTAAAAGCAATTCTTCACAAAGTCGGTGTGTACTTCTCTTAAGGCAGCATTGAGCTCGTTTTTCGTGTTTTTCGTTTTTCGTGCATTGATCGCATCTGAATTCGCGGACTCTGCCTCTTTGATTGAAGAATCGTCTGAGCGCGTTTCATGTAATAAATCAATCTGTGTCCATTAAATTTAGGTATATAGCTCGGGAACAAAATCTGGTGAAAATTAGGTCCCACTGTTTGAGTTCTTTTCAACCCTCTTTCATGTCTCATAGTGCACTTTCGGAGCTGGCGAGAAGCAGAGGAGTATCCGTTAATTAATTCAATAACCAGACTGTCTATGGGCGGTTTGCTTCATACTACACTTTGGGACTCTTCTTGGGCACAAAAACGAGGTGTTTTATTTCATCTGTAAAGGCGGTTTTGTGGGGTCGATCTTTTACTCCGAGCACTCTCTTTCGTCGAGAAAAGGTCAGTTCTAGAGGAAAAAAATTGGCCTGCTTTAGCTGTTCATTTCTTCTGTGTGTACTCTGCCGGTTCTGGAACATACCATAGTAGTAGATGAGGCTCTGCACTAATAATGCATCGTGTCGAAGGTCCAATTCTTTCAAGTATTTGGCCCTATCCTCAATGGGCATGGCTTCCAGCAGAATTTTACTGTTACTAGCAAAATTGTGTAACCTCAAATTGACGGATGCACCAATTGATTGCTTGACATTAATCCCGTAAACTAGCATCTTCAGATGTACTTAAACCGGGACTTTTAATCCAGCCCAAACTACTCTTGACCACTTTCAGCAGTTGATTGGGGGTAGCAAAATTGGCGAGAGCCAAACAGCAAAACAACCCCAAGCAGATAGAAATTCCTGCGGCATAAAAGTTTGGCCATTCATATGTTTGTCTTTGAACTACAGAAATCTTAGGAAGTCTCTACGCTCTAGATTGGCATAAAAACTATGAGAAATATCTTTGATTTCAGATATTACTGCCGTATGCTATTTTCGAAATCGCAAGAGTACATTAATCAAATCATTTATCACACCGGGTACTTGTAAGAGGTGTTTGCTGTAGGACTGATCTTGGAAAATAGCACTGCAGCTGAATACTATAAGTATCTGGTTTGGTTTCTTTGGATGCTAGCTGTCAAAAGGTTAAAGGCAACGCACCTTTCCAGCGTTGTTTCTTAGGTTCTCTGGTAAGAAGACAGTGGCATGATTCTTGTCGATAATCTTCTGCATGAACTCAAAGTAATTTCATGTCTTAGTGGCTTGTCATTTTTAAGGAGCTTTCTTTTTATGCCAAGTACCCTTTTCATACATTGCTCAGGGCTGTTTTAAAAAGTTAAGTCATCTTTGTTGAGGGGTAACGGCATCTCTCAATTTCACCTTTTCCATTCTAGTAAATGTTGTTAGTACTCGGCTGACTGATACTTCTCGATGCCACGAATATTTCGGAAGTGGCGAAGTTCACTTCCGTCTAACTGCATAATGTCTCTGACTTGTGTGGTGATCGAAGTTACAGCTTTGAGATAGTGTCTTTTGGCAAAGAAGGCTTTACAGAGTTCATTTTGTCACTGTCGCTTGTTCCACTTTAGCACTGTTGCTTTCGTTCTGAAGGATTTCTCGCTGTCTTTTAATGCAGGTGACGGTTCGACAGTTTGTATTATTCCCAATGTTCGCTCGCCCAATACAGGCTATAATCTCGTGCCTATCACTTTCTACAGTATTAATTCCGGCGTGTATTTGATTATCTTCTTTGGGAATAGCTTTCTGTATATAAATAAACACGCGTAAAGGCGAATTTGTCCAGTTTAGCATCGAGCGCGGAATCTTGATTCGTGCGTCGTTTACTCCAAGATGACCGATGAACAACCCCCCGCTCCAGTTGTTGTTTTACCTGCTGACGTTCTCGAGGCGCCTCCTCCTCCTGCTGTTGCTGCTGCTGTTGCAGAGGAAGACCCTCCTGACGCTGCGGTCGTCGCTCCTCATGCCGAGGTAACTTTTTTCTCCTTTAATTTGCTGTTTGTTTGATTCGGCAATTTCACTTGTGTCGCTAGTTTTCCAACTCCTTTTCTGTCAGTTTTTCTGTCGTGGACGAATTTGCAACTCCCCCGTAGTTTTTTTTTTTTTTTCTTGTATTAGTTTATCGTTTGTGGCCGATGAGGTTTTGCCTTACACACTCGCTTGTGGCTGAGTGTTTGTTTCCCGTTCTGTTGTGTTTTTACTCGGTTGTGCCGGGAAAGGATTAATTTTTTGCTCGGCTGTGGCCGGATAAGGAATAGTTTTTGTCGGTTGGGGCCGAAATGAGAATAATTTTTGTCGGTTGTGGCCGAGACGGGTTCGTTTTTGCCGGTTGTGACCGTGAAGGAAAAGCTTCCATGGCCGAGAGGTTTTACTATTAATGCTCAGTTAAAGCTGTGTATAAGTTTCTGTTACTCGGTGGCGGCCGAGAGAAATTCAGAACTTTCTGTCTCCGCTGGTGTCGGAGTAGTTTTATGGTTGTTGTTTTGTTTGTTTTTTGGTCTCACTTATATCAATTTCTCGTTGTTTAAATGCGCTCGGTTGGGCTGGAATAATTTCCTTTGATCCGGTTTTGCACCATTTTGTTTATTAGGTTAGACTTCGTCTCCTTACACACATGTATAATGGGGGTTCTGTGGCAAAATTTTTTTGGGCACTTTTTCGAACGACGGCTCGCTTTGCTTCGCCGCCGGGCGAAAAAGTGCCCAAAAAAATTTTGCCACAGAACGCCCCATTATACATGTGTGTGAGGGCAAAACGCCGTTTATGTGGCAACAAAAAATTGAGTTATTGTTTTGTGACACAGAATTATTTTTTATTGAAGAAATGTGCGGCTAATATAGAAAGCAATGGCTGCTGCTAATTTTTCGAGAGATGTTCTTGAAATGTTTTATGGCCCAATCGAGGAGAACCAAAGGCTCCCGCCTCGAATTAGCCCAACCATAATTGGCCCGTTTGAAATTGTAAGAAACAATTTCCATGAATGGCTCCGCGTGTGGAAAATGCAGGCCAAAAATAACAACAAAGACCTGTTCAAGTTTTTTCAAAAAACGAAAAATTCATTTATAAACGTTTGCACGAATGAAGTTGAGACTCTGGGGAACGCAAAAATAAAATTCAGTCTTACTGTGAGATTTTATATGATCCGAGATGGAAAAAAGAAGAAATGGCCCATTATTTTGATCGTATGCCGCCGGCAATCTTGAATGAGCACAACGTAGATTTAATAAATGCGCTTATAAATCAGTTTATTGATCAAGTGAAAGGCGAGATAGAAGCCTGGTCTGAAAGAGGCTCTGGGTGGATAATGGACAAAATTTTGGAAGCTTACATTAACGTGGGGAGATATGAGCCAATGCGCGGCAGAAGCTACATGGCGCTGCCCCCAAAGCTGAAAAACAAGAAAGCGGTTCTAAACATACAAAACAGAGACAACCAATGCCTGAGATGGGCAATTCGGTCAGCACTCTTTCGGCCAACGGGGGATATGAGAAGGACATCGAGCTACCCAACAGAAAACGGCCTGAATTTCACAGGCATTGATTTCCCAACGCCAGTTTCGCAGATTGGCAGGCTGGAGAGGCAAAATCACAATCTGGCCATAAATGTGTTTGGATGGGAAAATGATAAAATGATCGTGCACAGTATCAGTGAAAAAGGCGGCGAAACCCCGAGAATCAACCTAATGCTAGTAAAGCAAGGCGAAAACACGCACTATTGCTGGGTGAAAAGGCTCTCGGCGCTTTTATATGACCAAACCAGGCACAATGAAAGCAAGCATTTCTGCGAACGCTGCTTGCACGGATATTCAAGGAAAGAACTGCTCGAAAGGCACAAGCCTGAATGCAAAGGGCTGCTGAAAAGCACGACAAGAACAGAAATGCTAAAAGAGGGCGAGAACAAGATGTCTTTCAAGAACCACTACAAGCAGATGAAAGCGCCGTACGTCGTTTATGCCGACTTTGAATGCCTCGTGAGAAAGATACAAACTTGCGAGCCGGACAGCAAAAAGAGCTTCACGGTTAAAACAGACAAGCCCGAACCATGCGGCTTTTCTTATTTTATCGTGAGGAGCGATGGGCAGACGCGCGGCCCATTTGTCTACAGAGGCGAAGACGCGGTCTACAGGTTTTTAGCGGCCCTCCTGGAAGAAGAACAAAAGATGCGAGACGACATGGCAATCAACAGGCCGCTGGTCATGACAAATGAAGACTGGCAAAAACACAGGAACGCGGCAGAATGCCACATCTGCAACAAAAGCCTGTACAAAGACCTATATCTCGACTCGATGGAGGTTTATGATACTGATTCAGGAAAATATTGCGGCCAAAGCCACAGAAGATGCTACCACCAGGTTGGCAGATACGCGCCGCGCGAAATTAGACAGCCAAAAGATGCCATCGGTCAATGGATCTCAAACAATCAGGAAACATGCCTGTTTTGTGCAGATCCGCTGCTTGTGCCGAACTTTAAAGATTCGGTGAAAGACCACGACCATATAACAGGAAAATACCGGGGCGCCGCGCACAACGAATGCAACTTCAAACTCAAGCTAAAGCCGAAAACGACGCCAATTCCAGTCGTCTTTCACAACTTGAAAGGCTATTATTATTTGAAACGAAGCTTCTCTTACAGCGGGGCCATGCTATGGAATAACTTGCCCAAAAACTTAAAAAATGCTGCATCCGTTGAGCATTTTAAGCGAAATATCAAGAAGGTAGCTGATATATCGGATTCCCACACGGCATGTAAAGCAGTTGTAATTAGTTTTAGTTTTTAGCTTAAGCTTAACTGATGATTTTCCGTGTTTAAATAAAGATTTACATACATACATACAT
>JAHPZR010007264.1:122500-127526 GCA_019787425.1 Platygyra sinensis | reverse complement strand
GGTGTGCGGTCGGCCATATTTTAATGATGATGTTAGTAGTTTGCCATATCTACTGAAATTCTCACCTAGATAAGAAATGTTGTTTTCTTTTTATGTAGAAACTACCATATATGAGGAAATGTTTAAAGATATATATAACAAACAAACTCTGACCAGAAGTTTTGGTGTAATAAAACATTATTTACATAAAGAGAGGATTAATTGAACTTTCTTCAGTAATGACATCGTACTGTTGATTACTGTATCCTGTTACTGTACCTAGACTACGAGTAGTCGCTTTTTGTTCCTGAAATCCTCCTCGCGAGGAGCTCAAAATATATTATGCAAACCAGGGAAAGAAACGAGGAGGGAGAAAAAGAAAGCAGTAACTTCTAGCGGGCTAGGAAAAGAAAAAGAAAGAGACTGCTCGCAGTCTATTACTGTACCTAACATCCCTTGGAAAGGGATTATAGGAATCCTGAGCACAGTGTTGCGTGACAGAGAGAGAGGGGGGGAGGGGGGGGGGGGCAGAATTGGATTAGGGACTATCAATTGTCTTTAATACAAAGGCTTCTCTGAATTTGTAGTGCAAGGACTGGGGTGAGAGATAGAGGGGACCTAGTAGGTAAGTAAGATAAAGTGCTATTACAGGCCAAGTATCTCCGGTTTTTGTAGTATAAAGCGACTAAGAGTATTTCTACTCCCCCCTTCCTCTGAATGTTATGCTAGTTCATCGCAGGGTTACCCCCAGCATTAAATTCGCCGGTACCCATTTATACACCTGGGTTAAGGGAGTATACGCGCGAAACTCCTTGTCTGAGGAGAGCCTCTGTTCATATTAAGAATATGTGAATAAAACAGCTCTGTAAACATAAGGTTTGAGATTTTGCTGCGGCTTTCCGGGTGCCAAATTTTTTGGGACCCCGGGCCTTAGGGCTCGAACCCGACCCGCTGGTGCAGAGACGAGCGCACTAAAACATGAGGCCACAGCGCTTGCCGATAAGTGACCTTAGGCATATTCAATCGGCCGGCAAACACAAAGGCCCAATAAAAGAGTAGAAACTTAAGAAGCTTTACTTCGTATATTGACTTTTTTCAATCGTCGTAATTCTCTACAGCACTTTCACATAGGTTCTTAAATTTGTTCCATTAGCGAGGATAGCAAAGGACGCGTTGCAATCCCGTTTGACGCACGGATTTGAACAAAATTCACGCTTTACATTCATAAGTCGCGTATTTCTTCCAGTTTCTATTTCCGCATCACACACTACTTTTGTCTCGTTAATTACCTGTCACACATAAACCCTTTACCACCATTAATACAGGGAGTATCAACCATAGTCGAAAATACTAAAAGCTTGTTTTATTTTGGAAAACGGCCTAGCTATGGACATTTCTATCACTAACAAGCGGGGGAGGGGTACTTCCTTATATTGGCTCTGTAGGTATGTGGGGCCCAGAAGGGTATGGATTTTTAGCCGTTTTGGTCAGAAATAAGATACGATTTTGGCCACTTTCGTCTCAAACAGGGTATTGTTTTTACACACTCGTCTTGAATAGTGAGCCGCACGGTTTTCTGAAGAAGCTAGTTTTCATCATTATCAATAAGACCCTCAACAAACCGCTTTTTACAACCCCTTTTTTAACTAGAGATATCCACAAGTTGCACAGCAACATTTTGGCAACTTCTTGCATTTCGAGCAACTTGGAATTTGGAGCAATTTCCATTTTTTTTTTCATCAATTCTTGGAAATAGAGGCATTAAACTGGTCTTGCTTCCATATTTCACAATATGTCATGTAAGCAAATTGTTAATTTCCTGTAAAAAGAAGCCAGATGATTGTGGTCAACGTTTATTTCTATAGAAGCCTTTGTTTAAATATGGGAAAGTGTGTTTTTTCTCACTATCGCAAGTCGCTCTTTGATGTCTTCTGTGCATGCACAATGAAGAATGCACAATGAAGAATGCATGCACAATTATTTGTATAGAAGCCTTTGTTTAAATATGGGAAAGTGTGTTTTTTCTCACTATCGCAAGTCGCTCTTTGATGTCTTCTGTGCATGCACAATGAAGAGTATATAACGCGCGTGCGCAAGATATATCCTTAATTCATTAACGCGTGTCACAGATCACCTATAAACCGTAATGGCTCGATGCAGCACCGTCCTTACAATACAAAGCTCTTTCTATAGCGGAGCATAAAATAAACCAATTTATGAGAAAAAGATTGATTAGACGAAAGAATTCTGAAGTCTGTATACCTTTTTCTCTGAACGTAAAACTAAACATTATGACTTTCCGAGTCCCTATTGTTAATAGTTGTGACTTAAAGTTACTGTAGTTTTTGATTTTAATATTGAATCACATTCAGATGTATATGAATAACCTATCACCCAGTGTTTCTAGAGCGCTAAACAGTCTTAAGAAAAGCGGAGTTTGCCGCGGTTTTGTTGTTAGGTACTGTCCAACTATCGTGCGATATATTTATTTACATAGACCATGTTTGTTTCCTTACGAGAAGCCCGAGTATTCGCAGTCGTGCATCTAATTTTTTTTTAAAAATTCAACATGCTTGCGTAGCCATGCGATTGCGGGGTGAATGATCTTAGCCATTAAGACGGCACTTGCGAGCCGGCCCGTGGAGTTTTAATTGCCGCTAAAATTATGACATCAGAACTGTTTCAGTTCCATGCGATGATTTCTCAAAGAATATGAAGGAAAGCGATCAACAGACCGTAGAAATAAGATAAGCTGTTAATATTACTGACGTCTAAAAATAAGAGAGAGGAGGTGTCTAGAGAATGTACGGGCTGCTAAGTTATACCACGTGACGCAACTTATTATAATTATAATATCCTCCTTTTTATAAACGAAAAAGAAAAGGAAAAAAAGTTACAAACCAACACATGAGCTGACTTGTACACAATATGAATTAAGCACGCGTTGATGAAGTATAACTACACGAGCTCCACAACGTCGTTAGATGTTTTTAAAACAGTTTATGGCTTAGCCAAAACAAAGTCATTTAAGTGCTTTGGAGGCCGTCGTTGACGCTGAGATCGTCTTAGTACTGGCTTGGGTGGAGACCCTGCTGCAGTTGAAACAACTTCCGGCCTACTCACAGGCGCATTATCGTGACTTGACGCAGGTTGATTTATATCTCCACGCATGGTGGGTGGCATCTCAGTTGTATCTGGAAGAGGCGACTGCGACATTTCCGAAAAAGATCGTCTTTGCCCTGGCTTGGTTGATGACTCTACTGCAGTTGGAGCAAATTCCGGCCTACTCACAGGCGCATTATCGTGACTTGACGCAGGGGAATTTACATTTGCGGGAACGGTGGTCGGCATCTCAGTTGTATCTGGGAGAGGCGACGGCGCCATTTCCGAAAAAGATCGTCTTTGCCCAGGCTTGGTTGATGACTCTACTGCAGTTGAACCAACTTCCGGTCTACCCACTCGCGCATTATCGTGACTTGATGCAGGTGGATTTACATCTGCGGGAACGGCGGTTGGCATCTCAGTTGTATCTGGAAGAGGCGACGGCGCCATTTCCGAATCTGAAGATCGTCTAAGCACTGGCTTGGTTGATGACTCTACTGCAGTTGCAGCAACTTCCGACCTACTCACAAGCTCATTATCGTAACTTGACGCAGGTGAGTTTACATCTGCGGGAACGATGGTCGGCATCTCAGTTGTATCTGCGAGAGGCGACGGCGCCATTCGAAAATTCTGTGCATTTGCGCGCTTTAATTTGTTCGTCGTGACGTAATAATGGCCATGGTCATCCGGACAGCCAACCTGACCCGTTCACCCCTCCCTCGTCCGGGGAACGAAGATTCACACTCGACTGACTCGATCGAGTGTCTCAGGTGAACAGCTTTTAGAAGGTTATGCGTAGCCTTTACTCAGACTCTGATATTTTGGTCACAATCGAGCTAGGAAAAAGGTAATTATTTAGCAACGCTGGGTACGGGCGCACAATTGCCTAAAAATGCTTGCAAATCCTAATTTTGTTATATTCTTTTGCATCAGACCAAATAAAGGAAGAGATTGAGCAACCATTTGTTGTGGTTTTTTATCAACTATTGAGCAACTTTCGTGCAGAAAGCAGCTTTTGACTTTTTTTTTTAGCAGCGTTTTGGGAAATCTCGAGCAACTTCTGGAAAGCCCTACCTTTAACAGCGGCGTGAACTTGGGAACCAATTACAAGGCATGAGAAAAGTGAACTAATCAACATGACACGAGCGTGAAACAAAGAAAACTCTGAGTCCCCGACAGGAATTGAACCCATGACCTCCCGAACACCGAGCGGGCGCTCTATCCACTGAGCTACGAGAACTCGTGGACAACAAGGTCATTTCACCGAGTTCAAATATTACAAGGCAGGTCTGAAACAGAGTATTGATTCAAGGGTTAACTTAAACAAGGGAGTATCCTAACCTCACCTTAAGCTTTACGCCGTGAAACTGCAACTAAATGATCCATTTTCACATAGTTCAAGAAGCATTCTATCCCCTGATTCGGTGTTTGTTTCCCTCAGTAAAGAAAGCTGATAATTTAACACTACTGACAAACATCGATAGGCCCTTTGCAGCTAAGCCATCACGTGCCCTACTTTTCATAAAATTATGGGCTGTAACTTTAAGAATGTCAGGAATGGAAAAAGCATTTCGAAAACATCAAAATGGCTAAGTTTGAAGACCCTGGCATTAAAGAATGAGAGTTTATCACGGTTTGAATTAAAAAAAAAACTAAGAAGATTTGTAGGGAAAAAGTTGCTGGAGAGCAAGGCCTTGCTCTCTAGCAACTCTTTCCATGGTGTACTCTAAATTTTCCAAAAATTCAAACTGACGTATAAACTTACTCTTTAATGCTAGAGACATCAAACTTAGCCATTTTGGTATTTTCGATATGCTCTTTCCATTTCTGCCATTCTCTAAGTTATAGCCCATAATATATAATATTTCTGGGAAAATTGTGGTCACGTGACGCCAGCTGCAAAGAGCCATTAGCAACATTAACAAATGCATGTTGGCAACCATAT
>JAHPZR010007264.1:110000-115000 GCA_019787425.1 Platygyra sinensis | reverse complement strand
TCCCAAAACATGGTCATTCCAATGGCTCCATCCGACTGCGAAAGATAAAAATTAAACAGTCATTAGCCTTTGTTTTTATCCTTTTGTACTTGCTTTTATTTAGTTTTAGTGCTCCTAAAGCAAACGTTTACTGAATTACCTCGAAATTTTCATCTTTGCAAAATCATATACATCACAGTACTGGAAACTAAATTTTGCCAGCACTCACCATTCGGGTGAGTGACTCTGAAACTGCAGTTGCCCGGTGTAATTTTCACTCCCCAAGGGCGGATCCAGGATTTTGAAATGGGGGCTGAATTTTTGTAATAATGTCAGAGAATTCAAATATTATTTCAATATTTGAGGGACAAGGAAAAAAAAAAAGAAAGAAAGGGGCTCAAAAAAAGGGGGGTGAAAATTCACCCATTTCACCTCCCCTGGATCCGCGCCTGCTCCCCCAGAAAAACACCTCTATTCCGTGAATAGAAACTCTGCAATGATTCACCAACCATACGTTAATAATTATACTCATTTCTTAGCAAGCAAATTTTCAATTCTTAATCCTCTACACTAATTACTGTCGGCTTAACCAGCAGTATACCTTATACATATAACCGACGTGCAGAGGCGGATCCAGAAAATTCAGAAAAAGGGGGCCGAATCCCTTGTCACCTTGACTCCTGCCACAACTTGAACTGAATTAATAATACTCCTGTTCATTAACTTCATTCCAAGGGTCTAGAAAAGGGTGCAGTGTCCTTTAGTAGGTATGTGAAAGAGGTACCTTTTTTCAATAAATGGTCGGTATGAAAGAAGTACCTTTTCCGTCAAAATGGTATTCAGAAGGGTAAGTGTTGGACCTAAGGGGCGGACTCTTCCCGTATGAAACTTTGTAAGATACTTCCCTGGAATTTTAGAAACAGCATGCAAGACCCATGCAAGGCAACATTTTAGTGTTGAACTTACCATTTCCTTCTATAAATAACTTGGCATAAAATTCAAATGGCCCATTGAATCCATTAAGGGACTTCCTGGCTGTCACGAATGTAAAATATGATACAACAACATCCTTTGGATTGCGAGCTACGTAAACATATTTACACTTGATGTTCTTGTTTGCGTCTTTAGCAATGGCATCATAAGTGAAGTGTGTTTTCATGAGGCGAGGACTGGGCATGGTTTTGATGACATGTTGCATTTGGATCGCAAATCGTGGATGGGTTGCCGCCTCCAGGAATGGAACTCGTTGAAAAGTGTGAACACTACTGATCCCTCCTTCGTGAAGTATCTGCCAGACAATTTCTTGCATCCAAGTTGTTCCTGAATTGAATAAAAATGTAGCTCTGTTTTATCATTGAAGTCGTTACGTTCTGCCTGTTGTGTTTAAAATCATCATCAATCTTTATTTATCCACGAGATCATATCACTTTACATGGTCTTCCTACGAATCGTGTTTAAAACTATACTAAAATACTCTAAGGAACTATAATGTTAAAAATACAAAAACTTACATTATGAATGATAAGACTTAAAATGAGTCAAGGTGTATTAGAAAAAATCTTTCCCATCAAATGAAGTTTTAAAAACATTTAAACTAGACAGTTTTCTAATCTCTGAGGGAATCTTGTTCCACAGAACAGATCCTCTGTAGTGTAGGCTCCCTTTTGCAGACTCAGTTCTGGGTCTGGGGACATAATAATTCATCTCAGAATTTCTGAGATTGTGTGAATGTACATTTGAGGTGTTGGTAAAGATCCGCCTCAGATACGCTGGGGAAAGATTATTATGGATTTTATACATTGTCACAGCCAACTGTTTAAGTCTTACATATTCTAGCCTTTCCCAGCCAAGCTCATCCAACAAAACACTTGAGCGAACATCATAGTTAGAATAGATGAGAATTCTAGCAGCCCTATTCTGCAGCTTTTGAAGTTTGTCTGCTAGTCCCTTATTGATGTTACCCCATACGGCACTACAGTAATTAAAATATGGCATTACCAGTGCATTGTACATATTCACTCTAATATCAAATGGTATAAAATGACTTACACGCCTTAAAATAGCAATACCAGCGGATATTTTCTTTGAAATGGTATCAATGTGTGGGCGCCAGTTCAAAGATTCATCAATTTGAACTCCAAGGGATTTATGTTTAATTACTCTTTCTATGGGTGTATTATTGACTTTGACTGTGAAGTCACTATTTATTTGGGATAACTTAAATTGGCTCCCTATAAGCATGTATTTAGTCTTCTTAACATTTAAAGTTAATTTGTTTGCTGACAGCCATGACTGGATTAAATTCATATCATAATTCATTTTTAAATGTCACACCACACGTTAGTTGACGTGGACGTGACTACTCTACCCTATGATCTTTGACTGTTCATATTCACTGATTTGCTTAATTGCGGTTAGCTTTTACTTATTGGTTGGGGTTGGTTAAGATAGTCACGTTTTATAATTATATTTTGCGGAAGTTTAGTGGATCAACTTGGTAGTGTAGTGGTATATAAGAAGGATATTGGGAAACAGAGGTTCTGGGTTAGATACTGGGTGGTTAGTTACATAGGCCGTTCCGAAATTCAACAGGGAACTGGGGCGAGTTTCAAATTTTAACCAATCGATAAACTGACACCACCACATGAAAGATCATGTCGAGATTGATCATTTGACCAAGTATGATGCTTTTAGGGTGAACAGAGACCAAGTTACGAAACGTTTGGACATTTGCTAAGACTTTGGCACTTCTAGCAACATTTTTAACCTTTACAATTTTGATGCTACTGACTTGAGGAGTGGGGTGAATGGGGGTATGCAAAACCGCCGGATCCTTGTTTTTTTTTCGCCAGATCCGTCGATCCGCCAACATTTT
Source organism: Platygyra sinensis (assembly GCA_019787425.1). NCBI lineage: Eukaryota > Metazoa > Cnidaria > Anthozoa > Scleractinia > Merulinidae > Platygyra > Platygyra sinensis. The sequence continues at coordinate 112,146 of JAHPZR010007264.1, read as the reverse complement.
TGTTCAAATCAGAAAACACAACCACACTTGTAAACAGAAGCATAAAGGTTCAAAGGTAAACTGGTACATGTGAATGCCACTGTTAATTTCATCCAAATGTAAAGAGGGCAACATGCTTGATGACTATAACACAATACAATTCTAATAACAGTCTCAGGCCTGAGTTTAAATGAACTTCTTTCGAAAAAAGAACTAATTTGGATGAACTCATTTAAGCATTCCTACCGAGGCTGAAGAAAGATCTATGATCCAAATCAAGATCCGGACATAAGACAGGCACAGTCCGAAATTCGCGTCAAAAATTACAGCTGATCCACGGCGGATCCACTGTGTTTTTAAAATCCGCCAATCTGCTCGATTTACAGCAAAAATTTACAATCCGTGCGATTTTTAAGGCCAAATCCATCGATCCGAAAACCTATTCACCCCCTTCGCGCCCCACCCCTCCTTGAGGTTTTAATCCGTAGGTTAAGTTTAAGTTAAAGCCCACTGGCATTATGAAAAAAATAGTGCAAAAACGCAACGGTAAGAAACTATAAGAGGAGATGCAACGCCGTTGAAAACATTCATGAAGTTATCGGTCCGAGAGACCTAATCCTTGTCCGAGAGACCGAGACAATAATAAAGAATTAAAGTAACGATTTTTAACCCCTGCCTCTTGTCCGATCACCAAAGCAAGTAATAATTCTCATTTTCATTCCTCTCATTTTTTCGCTCTTTATTTTCCCAGCCAATATCAGTGATATTTTCTCTCTTTGTTACCTTTTCTCATCTTAGAAATTTAAAACAGATTTGCGTTCAGAGTCACTATACCACAAGGACAGCACCACGTCTCGTCCGCTCAACAAAGTTCAGCCCTGTTCGTCGGGCCTCGTACCTGGATGGATGACCAAATACGAATACCCCGTGTGGTATTAACTTCTTTTGTTTCTCTTCCCTTTCGAAGACGATATTAAATACTGCAAAACTCCCGGTCTTGTGTGATGTGGTTTCTTCTATTTCTCAAGCATTTGTTCCTCATTTCGCCATGTCCGCATTCACGAGTATTTATTTACAACATCGTATAAATAAACAGCGGAACACGTCGTTCGAATTCTTCTCAATTCTCTTGACTTTTGATCGTCTAAAACAATAACTTCGATCCAAGAGCCATAACAGTCCTATTATGGCTCTTGCTTCGATCATATTGCTATCTGTAGCTCTGTTGAAACCTTGCCGTGACCACTACAATCAACGCTATGTCATTTCGCACTAAATTACGCCATGTTTGCTCCTCTCGGGTCATGTTTGTTTTGACCTGCGTCCCCCCCAAATAATCCCATAAGCGCTTGCGGCGCGACTTCGTCCCCAGGCTATCACTCTTTTCCAAAATGAGCTATTCTTTACTAACCTTGGGATATGACCACAAAATCGCGTCTACATCGTCGCTGAGGATCGATCGGAAAGGGGTTTTTTCGTGAACCGTGAATGCCTATTTTTAATTGCCGTCAATCGTGAAAGAACGAAATTATTTCTCGTGATCCGTGAACGAAAGTACTCCCGTGATTCGTGAAATAACTAATTTATTTCTCGAGATTCGTGAACATGGTCTATAATTGGCTCATTTTCCGTGAAATTTTCCGAATGTACATAGTAGTCACGCATTTCACAACTCGAATTCATTCAGAAATTGATACGTCAAAGCCTATATAGTATTACAGCAAAAAGCTGACCGTTGAAGTGACTAACAAATCACAAGATAACAAAAATAGAAAACAATAAAAACTAAACCGTTGAACAAACTAATGAATGACAAGATAACAAAATGGAATATAATACATAAGGTACAAGTGGGTTAAACATTAGATTAAATTTCTTCTCGTTTGTTTATACCTTTGAGTTCCTTTGGGTTCAATCCATTCCTCGCTAAATTCGAGACAGACGCACTCACACGCGCTGTACCAGCCACACACCTGGTGGCGCTTCATAGATGACATTTTCATGATCTGGACCCACACAGAAGACGAACTACGCACTTTTATAACTTACCTCAACGACATTCACCCCACTATCAAATTCACTTCATCTCATTCAGTAACATCTACTTCTTTTCTCGACGTCAAGGTCTCACTTAGCCAGGTTGGTGAAGTTGAGACCGATCTCTACA
>JAHPZR010007264.1:80000-105000 GCA_019787425.1 Platygyra sinensis | reverse complement strand
GGGAACGAAATGAAGGAAATGCGAAAGGATGCTCAATAACAATAAATTTTCATTCACGCTGAGGCGAAGAAACCTATTTAAAAGCCACAAAATGATCAAAATTTCGTAGCCGTGCTTTCCTGCATGACCGCATGTTGATTCAAAATCAAATTATTCTTCACGCTAAAGCAAAAGCTTGAGTTTTCCCGACAGCTTTTGCAGTCATTTTAACGCCCGTGCTTTAGCAATCGTTCCAAAACTTGAATTCGACTACGAAGTAATTGTATTTTGCCAATTTTTGTTTCTAAAGTCCGAAAAGCTGCTCTAAATTTGCGATCTGTTGTCAAAACTTAAGCTTACTTGAGAGGGCTCCGATCTTCATGTTTTCGCGGCGGTTGTAGGAAGAACTTCTTCACCGGAAAGGTTTGAGGACTTTGCGAGGAACGTTTTGGAACGTTTTTCAATGAGGCAAATCGATCAAAAATCGATAAAGATTTTACGCAGTCCTATTGGCTAGCTTTGCAATTTGTCCCTACAAAGAAAAACAAGCCCAGCTGGATTTTTACCTTGGTATGCCACAGGCATCCCACGGAATTATTCACCTATACCACTAGAACTGATACCACTAGAACTGATACATTCATGTCGTGACGCGTTACGCAAAGCCAGGGAAGCGTACCTTATCGAAAGGGGTCAAACTCTTGAACCCAAAGGTATGAACAAACGAGAAGAAATTTAATCTAATGTTTAACCCACTTGTACCTTATGTATTATATTCCATTTTGTTATCTTGTCATTCATTAGTTTGTTCAACGGTTTAGTTTTTATTGATTTCTATTTTTGTTCTCTTGTCATTTGTTAGTCGCTTCAACGGTCAGCTTTTTACTGTAATACTACATAGGCTTCTATCGTTTTTGTTTAAATTGTAACGTCTTTTCTCAGTTGTAAACATTCCCTGAAGAAGTCAGGTCGTGCCTGACGAAATATTGGAAAATACAAAACAGTTAACCCCAACCGTACGGTCAGCCTTTCTATGTTCAGTTTCTTCAAGCCTTTAAATTTGCTGATCAGAACCTACCAGGTTCCGGTACTTTTGATTCGTCCGTTGGCCCTTTCTAGAGTTAAAGTTTAATAATTAAATGTCATTTGAAATATGGTCAAATATGGCGAGCGAAAGTACAAGTGCGGACAGTGAGGGAAGCGTTTTTCAAGTTATGGAAGGTGTTGTCTATTATATGTGGATCCAACAACATCTTCAAATGCAATGAATGCGCTTTTTGGTAGCAAAGAGCGTGTGCGTTTTCCTTTATCGGGAAAGCACTGCTCCTTGCAAGCGTTTGTAAAGCACGTGGTAGAACATGCAGGCCTCAGGGAGGAAGCTCAAAAACGAGGCCTCGGGTCCAGAATCGATATAAAACTATGCCGCTTAGAAAAAGGACCAGATTGTAATAAACTTATCAGCGACCATCCCGGGGGGTTGACCCCGGGGAACCCGGCCCCGGCATTTGCACCAATACATTAGCAAATTCCACCTACCAAGGGCCAATATTCCGGCTTCCCCGAGGAGCATAAATCGAAAGGACTCCCAAATTGTAACGTAATTTCCTGCATAATTTATAATAAAAAGTTTAACAATTTATAATAAAAGTTTAACAATCACTACACGTGATGAATTCGGCAGTGCTGATCCTAGCAGTATGCAGGACACCTGTCACAAATGAACTCAGTAAAATGTCCTTGCTCTCCATGAGTTCTCGTAGCTCAGTGGATAGAGCGCCCACCCGGTGTTCGGGAGGTCATGGGTTCGATTCCTGTCGGGGACTCAGATTTTTCTTTGTCCAACGCTCGTGTCATGTTGAATATTTCATATTTCACATTTAATTACCGAGCTCAAAATTCACCATCTTCATTCACTTATCAATAATATATACAGTAAGCAAAAATATCTAGTCCATACTTTTCTCGTCCTTTTATGGAGTTGTATTTGAAGTATTTTCGAGTTTAACTGCTGCAGTGGCATGGTTATTTTGAATCGAATAAGTGTAGGCTGAGTATTCCATTTGTGGAGCGCTGAATGGGCCGATCGACCACATTTAGTAAAGAACAACAAAGAGCTGGAGGTTTGTGACTGATCTCGTGTTTGGATTTACATACATCACACATAGGATAACAATTTCAACGAACATACACTTGTAGATATATTACATCGACCTGTGTTTACTATACCGGGCTATATACCCAGTCCCTGCGGTCCGGATCTTTCATTTTCAAGATAGCGGTGATGTTACAAATCTCGCGGGTCTTTCCCCGTGTATCTTGCCTCGGAAGTGCAAAAGCGGTCCAATGCCCCCGTTCCGGGCCAAAAATTGGCGACAAAAGTCAGCAACTCTCGCACTATTCCCCCGTATGTCCCCGGGTTCAACCCCTCGGGGATGGTCGCTGATAAGCGGAATAACAAGACCTATGCAATAAATACCCAGGCGCAGTGGGATGAAGAAAGATCCATGTTCAGTAACCGAGGAATGGTTCTGCAAGTAATGAAGTGTAACCAGTTCTGTTTGTGTAGATTAAGGCGTACACTTGTGAATAAGTGTAAATTTAGTATTTTAGAGTAAGAAAAACAATTATTCAATGTGCATGCAATAATTCAAAATGGTCGACACGTCAATTGTGTAGTACTGTATGGGTGAAAAATTAAAGCAAACGCTGAATGGTGCGTGATTCGTGAAAAGTCTGTTTTAATTCTCGTGAACCGTGAATTTTCGATTTTAATTCCCGTGAACCGTGCGCGACACCGCCTCCCCCCTTTCTGACCCTCGTCGCTTAAAACCAGAAAACTCAAGGATTAGAATATAGTTTGCGTTCTCTCACTTCCGAAATGGTCGCGTATTCTCCTTCCCAACGTTTCGTCGAAAAAACTCCCGGATAATTGCGGATAGGCTCTATCTTCTTTTTATGCATAAAAGATCCGCCATTTTTCTTGCTAACAATAGCTTCATGACGTCATGCCCGTCCTAATATATCGGTATAATCCTAGCCTGCGAACGCAGACGTATTTCCGGCTGTCGTTTGTCTCCGCTAGTGACAGCCGGAAATACGTCTGCGTTCGCAGGCTAGTTTTAGAAACGTTCAAAACAACAAGGGTACAAGGAAAACTTGATGCTTAGATTATTCTAGCCGCTTACCCATTTTGTATTTTTACTTTAGATAAGCTCCAGTGAGGTCTTTATATATCAGCAACATGCAAATTTAAGTGTTGACGTTAATCAAATATTCACGCAACCTATGACCTGACTTAAATGATATCCTTGCGATCGTTTTTGGTGCCTAGTGCTCGTAGAGCTCAAGGCACTATGTTATCGTGCATACGTGTGCGTCCGTAACACTTGCCGTTCGTGTAATATTTCATGAAGTGTCCCCCTTCACTTTTTGTGCCTAGTACACGTGGAGGCCTAGTGCTCATAGAGCTCAAAGCGCCATGTTATCGTGTATACGTCTTTGTCCGTAACACGGGTTTTTGTGCCTAGTGCTCGTAGAGCTCAAGGCACCATGTTATCGTGCACACGTGTGTGTCCGTAACTCGGGCTTTTCTCGTATTCTTTGGCCAACAACTCAAGACCACTGTCGAGCAATGTTCGTTTGATTTTCTTATCCCGAAAAGACATGACGTAGTATGGCAACTTTTTGCTACGATCGCTCCATGTGCTCACCGTTGCGCATTTCTTCAAACGACGTTGGTAAGTTTCCTGTGTTTTAAGATTTAACTCAACTGCAACGGGGCATTTTTCGCGGGAAAAAAATTCAAATCACAGCGCTGGTCAAAAAAACCTTTTTTTAACTACAAACTCATTTCGGCAAATATGTAAGTTTTATATTCGTTTGGAAAGGTCGTTTGAATGACCTTTTTCGACCACAATAGTTTTTGCTTCTGAGTAAACAAAATATCCGATTGCCACCATCACTGCCAAACGCTTCGCGATATATAACTTCTCCGTTAAATTGGCTCCAAACATTGGCAAAAGTAAAATCTATTCCTTAACATTCCAGCTTCATTGTGTTAAAATTTCCGCGAAATCGAAACAAAAACCAGCACTAATTAGAATTTTTTGTTACCCATCTGTCAACACTTGCGAGCAACCGAAAAACTTTGAATATACACAACCGGACGTTTTGGTCAACACCCAGAATTATAACCTAGAGGCGGAAAGTTGAATGGGAACATCTTTTTCGAACTATGTCTTAAGTGATTTAGATGAACAAAATGATCTCGACGGGCTACAAGAGACACAAACATGAAAACAGAAACAAGCTTATCTGATAAGCCGATAATTATTCAAAATTCCACCAAAATTATAAACATTCTCGTCCGCGCTGAGAAAGACATGATTATGAATTGTTACATTGATACTTATTTTACAATAAAGTTTCTTGTTGTATGTTGTATCATGTAGTCATTGCAGATGATACTAGTTTTCATATCACTAGGCACATGCAGTCAAAGACTGCCTATTTTATAGTTTTTAGTACCTGGGATAACTTTCCAACCTATAGCTATTAGTTTTGGCCCTGGCTACATCTTCTATAGCAAGTTCTACCTGTCCGGTACTAACCTGACATGGGAAAGCCGACCACGACACGTCGTCCGGCCTAGTTTCGAAATTCAAGATAAAGTCGGAAAGCACCTGAGGATTGGGCGTCATGTGATCAGGAATTTTCAAACCTAAAACATCGAAGCTATGGAACTGATTTCCACTCGCCCTCTGTTACTATGAAAGAGATGGGAAAACTCGCCATTACTCAGCACTGCATGTATTGTGAAGCATGAAGCAAGGACTCTTGTGCAAAGATGCATCATATCAATTTAAGAAGCGTGATCCAGTGAAAGTCACGCAACTGGAACGACTAACGAGTCAAGTACATGTCATGAAGAAGACGCCATGCGCGAAAAGCCATTCTACATGCCAACATTGTGGTGGCGTTTGCGACAGTCTCGTCTCCATAGCCCTTTTCGCTTCTCTTAGCCGAGGGTCTGAATGGGTTCAAGGTGGTATGACACCTTACAAAAGGCAAAATCTTCGAAATGTCATTAAAATTGTTCTATTTAATTTGTAGAAAGGTGCCCACATCTCACTTTGTATTAACGCCACAGTTTAATTTTTCGTGAAAATTCACGGTATTTTTTGTTCAGGATTTACTCGTTTTTTGAGACCACGTCTTGGTTGCTAGGGACAACGGGTTTGTTTTTATCCTGACAATCCCCTTTGGGTTGTTTTCGCCCGGAAAACGATCGTTGCGTGACAAGGGACTTTCTGTTCAGGCCATACATGACAATGATTCGCCTGTGGTGGTTGATGAGCCTGCCAAGTCATTGCGAAACAATGATTTATTATTATTCGACTGGAGAGCTGATCATTCCCCTATGAGTCGCGAGATTCGCAATTACAAAGTTTGCTGCTTGTAGGCAGCAACATAACGATCATGACTCCATTTGTTGCGGTCACCCAGCCTGGGCCGTTTGTTCAGAATCTCGGTTGCACAGTTACATGGTCACGTATTACAGTGCTGAACTTTCTTAACGGTCATTTACCACACTTCGAATTCGCTAGATGTGTTCATGATAAATACCGTAAGCCTTCTCGATAATTTTATGTATAAATCTCTGGTATTCAAACTTTTTTTTAACAGGCTTAACTGGAGAAACCAGAGCCCCAAAAATTCATTATATAAAACTGCTAGAAGAAAAAAAAAAAACGGTCTTGAACGGAAACACGGAACCAAGTCGCTAAACGCCTGAAATCTTGTGTGTACAAATTCTGTTTGTATAAAAAATCATTTATTGCAGTAGATATATCTAGCAACCTTTGTGGCATTTCAGGTGTAAAAGTATGGGATCCCTAATAAAAGGGTTCTCCAAATCTCCACTGAAACAGTGGGTATTATGTCTAGGGGTGGATGTATGTACAGGAATTGTTGTAAGCAGAAAATCGAAAATAACAGGAAATAAAATTTAGTCAAAAATTGTTAGGTGTTAAAGAATACACTAACGTTGAGGGACCAACAAACTGCAAAGCAGCCACGTCAACCACAAGGCAGTGCAACAATAATGATAATAATAATTTATAACGGAGAGATTAGCATGGAGTGGTCATTAGAGAAAGGGGGAGGTTAAAATTAGTGATTAAGTTAGGAGGAGGGGAAAAAAAATTTTTAGACTTAAAAAATTTGATGTGTATATGAATGAAACTCAAAATTTTACCCAAGGGGTATCTATTTAAAACATAAAAAAAAAAAAATTAAAATTCAGAGACCCAAAAATGTAAGTTTAAATGTTTTAATGTAATAAAAACATTGTATGAAAATTACAATTAGTATTTGAAAGACTGAATACTCCTTGTAATTGAAACGGAAAAAAAATATATACAGCATTTTTCGTTCTATAAAAAATATGATCTATGTGAATCGAAATTAACAGATTAATGGTATTTTTCTTCTCAAAAATATGGGGTCTATATGATTAAAAATTATATAGATTATTGGTATTTGTGAATTCTCCATTGAGAAATAGCCAAGTGGCATGATGAACATCATAATAGAACCAAATATTATCTTTAGAGTCTAAGCTGTTATTAATATTCCTTTTTGTAGTGTGGTCCAGTGCTGAGATGTAAGAATCCATTCTGTTATCAGGTACTTTGAACAGCCATTACCCAGGAAAAACAGCATCAGCTTAAATGTGTCGGTATCTCCAATGGGTTTCTTCCAAAATAATTATTGGATGTCTTGTGGCCAGGTGGATAGTGGGTAAAAAGCAACTCCATTTAACAGAGTAAGTAAATTCCTTCTTTTTGGATTAATCTTGACCTCTCTTTTCTTTTTCATTCATTCATTCAATTGTGTGCTATAGTCGAATTAAATGCTAGAGATAATTTGTTTTTATTTGTGTTAATCATATTTGAATGAATTTCGGGCTGGAAAAAAATTTAATTTGTGTTAATCATATTTAAATGAATTTCAGGCTGGAAAAGTTTTTTAATTTATTCAAAATAACCTGAGGTTGAAAAATTCAAAAAAATTTTTTGGAAAGGACATAGGAAAAGTAAACAAAAATTCCTGAAGAAAGCAATAAAAGGGGGTCACTTGTAACCCTGAGAAAGGGACCCTAAATCGGGTACTAGGCTGCTGGGCCAACAGCCATCTGGTCCTGTCAAAAGAGCAGCGGCAGACAAGACCTTGCACAGTCTAAAATTTGAGACTGCGTGCTATCCAAATCGAAAAGCAGCGCCTGAATGACTAATGGCTTTGTAAAATTGTTTTATGTATTAGGTAACCATTGAGAGGGTATCGAAATCAAGAGAAAAAGGAATAAGAAAAAGATATGACATCACCCGGGTGGAAAAAGACAGGAACATCGACACCAAGGCTCTCATGGTTGAGAATCCTCAGGGGCAAAGCCCAACCGAGCAGGGGTGTTTCTAGTCCGGTACCAGACCTTTGCCCGACACCCCCGTGTCGAGTCCAGCGGAAAAGAAAAGGAAGAGATAAGAAGAGATACTGAGGAAGAGCTTGTGACCTACTGTAAAAACGAACTTTGCAGACAAAGAAAATTATAATTTTGCATATAATGAAGGCTTTGATAAGGTTCGCAAAGGAAAGCGAAAAACGATTTTTTAAAAAATGTTTCTATTTAACGCTGAAAATAAAATAATGTTACTACCGAAGAGTAGAAAAAGTTAAAGTGCAGCGTGTCGTGCAGGTGGAAACAAATCCTCTGGGGATAATCAATTGAATAAATAAAACCCTGTAAAAAAATTTTTTACTGTGCGTATCAGTGTAAAAAACAATAAAAAAGTACTCACTTTGAGAAGAATAAACTCTTGGAAGGAAAATACTCTTGAAACAGAATTCTGTGACGAAAACCCCTTAAATAAAACTGAACTTGAAGACCTTGACCGTGAAAAATAAATTAGGGAGCTTAAGCACGCACGTTTTTGAGACGCGGACGGCAACCGGAAGAGAACATTTCGCGTGTAAGGAAAGTATTTTCTCCCAGATTTTTATACTGCTTGTCTCTAATGGAGAAAAGATACTTACCGATGTGAATGTGGTTGTCTGCGGGCAAGTTAAAAGTGAAAACATCTCACTTCCGGTTGCCGTCCGCGTTTCAAAAACGTGCGTGCTTAAGGAGGCTCGAAAGGGTTTTTCTTTGCTATATTGCTTGTGAAACGATGGAAGATTACAAAGAAGGATGTTTAATAGTGTGGGCAAACTATATGTCTCCTTGCAGCTCCACTGTTGGGCTATACTTTAAGGGTACTTATGACGTCATATAAGTTACCATGGCAACGCACGAGGTCCACAAAAGCGACCTCTAAATTTCAGTTTTTGTAAATTATCTGGGAAACTAATTCGGTGACCTACCATTTTTATCTCTTTGTTGGAAAGTTCCCTAAATTCTTTAACTTTTCAGACAGTATGGAAAAATTTTATCTAGTAGAATTAAATATATTTAAAGAAAACGCGTTTTATGGCTTACAGAAAATTCCACTAGATAATTTTCCCCGAAACTTTTTTATCTGAAGTGCCATCACAAATGGTGCGTGTATGCAAAAAATCAAGATAGCTCACCGAGCGAACTTTCGAGCTAAAAACATATGTTTTCCGCAGATTTTATTTCCGGTTCGCGCGATTTTACGCAGTATTAACTTCCGGTGTGCTGATTTTAATACTGATTCAGCTGACGCGTGCATCTTAGTTATGGCGTGTGTAGATTGCGCGCGCGCGTGCAGCTAAAAACCCTTTCGAGCCTCCTTAAGCTCCCTATTGATTTGATGCCACGATTGCGCCATAATTGCGTGATTAGTAATGACGTAGCAAAAGGGGCTCGAAAAGGACGATGGTATAGTCACGAAAAAGTTCATTCCAAGAAATGGCGATGTGTGTCAGAAAACCGTTGCAAGGCAGGAATTTAGGCTGTGATAAACCATTTTCTAATAGCAGATGTGATTTCCATAATGTGCAAGGGATAAAACAAAAGCTAAGCTCGAAGGAATTGTCAACGAGGAGAGAAACGTAATAATATTTGGAAGTGAAATCGACGAATTCGATGGAACAAGATAGTGACTGGTTAACCGGTAAGTGAAAGACTTCAAATCAATGATTTATCGTTCTAAAACATACAAGTTACTGATCAATCTTAATTGTAGAAATATGGGGTAGGAATGATTTTAAACGCAATTTTTCAGTAATCGCAAGCAAAATCTTTGTCGCAGAGTAAATCAGGTATAACAATCACAAGCATATTTTTTTATGTCTATGTTAGCTTAAGTTTACAGTGATCTCATGTTTGGTATCTAATGAGAACATAAAGATCGGTGAAATTCTAAATTTTATCAAAAATCGTGGAATAACTCACATGATTGATATCTGGAAAGTAACGATTGGTTAAACAAGATTCAAGAGATTCTTAAGGAGACCTAAAAGTGGGGAAAAGAGTATAAACATTAGTGGTAGTGATTAGTATAAAAACTAAAAAAAAAAATATATTAATATAAACTGTAAGGTGCTTGGTATGTACACCACTGAAACAGTGGGTATTATATCAGGGGGTAGATGTGTGCATGGGAATTGTTGTAAGCAAAAAATCGAAAATAACAGAAAATAAAATTAAGTCAAAAATTGTTAGATGTTAAAGAATACACTAACGTTGAGGGACCAACAAACTGCAAAGCAGCTACGTCAACCACAAGGCAGTGTAACAATAATGATAATAATAATAATATAAAGGAGAGATTAGCATGGGGTGGTTAGAAGAGAAAGGGGGAGGTTAAAATAAATAATAAAGTTGGGTCGATCAAGTTTTCTCAAAATAAAATTAAAGTGGGGAAAAAGGAGTACAAAAATTCACAAAACAATTTTACAACTCAGTTCTTATAAAATTTTTTCTAGGTCAATAGTTTCTGACCATCAACTTGGAATGTGAATTTTAAGGTGAACTTTCAATGACATCATCCTCCAATTCCCATACACAGTATATAGGTTTCTCTTATTACATCCTTTTTAAATCTGTTTCATACTGCTAAGTGCTTATTTAATTTCTTTTGTAAAAATTTTTCACATGTAAATTTTATAACCAAAAATTTTTACTTAACCCAGTTCCCTGTGGTTATGGACCAATTTTCTGCTACTGAAATTTTCAACTCATCTATACGAGATCTACCAAGGCCAAGAATCCAAAAAAGAAGGAATTTACTTACTCTGTTAAATGGAGATGCTTTTTACCCATTATCCACCTGGCCACAAGACATCCAACAATTATTTTGGAAGAAACCCATTGGAGATACCGACACATTTAAGCTGATGCTGTTTTTCCTGGGTAATGGCTGTTCAAAGCATCTGATAACAGAATGGATTCTTACATCTCAACATTGGACCACACTACAAAAAGGAATCAAGAGAGCAAGACAAAGGAACTTTATTAATGACAACTTGGACTCTAAAGCTAATATTTGGTTCTATTATGATATTTATCATGCCACTTGGCTATTTCTCAATGGAGAATTCAGAAATACCAATAATCTATAAGTTTGGAATAATATAGATCCCATATTTTGAGAGCAAAGATACCAATAATCTGTAAATTCAGATTCATATAGATCATAGATCATCAGAACGAAAAATACTGTAAAAATGTTTTTTCTTTTCAACAACAAGAGGGTATTAAGTTTTTAAATGCTATTTGTAATTTTTATGCAATGTTTTCATCACATTAAATCATTTAAACTTACATCTTTGGGTCTATGTATTTTAATTGTAACTTTTATGTTTCAAATTGATATCCCTTGGGTAAAATTTTGGATTTCAAACATATACACATCAAATTTTCTAAGTCAATTTGGACAATTTTCCTGTTTATTTCCCTCATCCCAAATTTAATCACTAACTTTAATTACCAATTTTAACCTCCCCCTTTCTTTTTTAACCACTCCATGCTAATCTCTCCTTTATATAATTATTATTATCATTATTGTTGCACTGCCTTGTGGTTGACGTGGCTGCTTTGCAGTTTGTTGGTCCCTCAACGTGAGTGTATTCTTTAACACCTGACAATTTTTGACTAAATTTTATTTCCTGTTATTTTCGATTTTCTGCTTACAACAATTCCTGTACATACATCCACCCCTAGACATAATACCCACTGTTTCAGTGGAGATTTGGAGAACCCTTTTATTAGGGATCCCATACATTTACACCTGAAATGCCACAAAGGTTGCTAGATATATCTACTGCAATAAATGATTTTTTATACAAACAAATTGCATTTTTTTGTTCGGGATTTACTCGTTTTTTGAGACCAAGTCTTTGGTTGCTAGGGGCAACGGGTTTGTTTTTATCCTGACAATCCTCTTAGGGTTGTTTTCACCCGGAAAACGATCGTTGCGTGACAAGGGACTTTCTGTTAGGCCATACATGACAATGATTGGCCTGTGGTGGTTGATGAGCCTGCCAAAGCGATAAATAATTGTCATTGCGAAATAAAAACCTTAATCAATGATTTATTATTATTCGACTGGAGAGCTGATCATTCCCCTATGAGTCGCGGGATTCGCATTACAAAGTTTGCTGCTTGTAGGCAGTAACATAACGATCATGACTCCATTTGTTGCGGTCACCCAGCCTGGACCGTTTGTTCAGAATCTCGGTTGCACAGTTACATGGTCACGTATTACAGTACTGAACTTTCTTAACGGTCATTTACCACACTTCCAATTCGCTAGATGTGTTCATGATAAATACCGTAAGCCTTTTCGATAATTTTATGTATAAGTCTGTGGTATTCAAACTTTTTTTTTAACAGGCTTAATTGGAGAAACCAGAGCCCAAAAATTCATTATATAAAACTGCTAGAAGAAAAAAAAAACGGTCTTGAACGGAAACACGGAACCAAGTCGCTAAACGCCTGAAATCTTGTGTGTACAAATTCTACTCTTGTGTTAACCTGAAGATCGTTTTTCAGAGCACTCGATACATAAAATCTTTCTTTCCTTACAAGGACGGTATTTATCGTTCACAACAATCCAGGGTTATTTACAGAGCAAATTACTGGGATTGTAATGGCTTTTACATCGGTAAAACTAAACGACGGCCTCACGATAGAAAAACCGAACATTTTAAGGCCCTCGTTAAAAATGACAATACTTCAGCCCACTGACTTCAGCCATTGCTGACCACGTCAAGGCCACTGGACATAACATCAAGTGGGATCATTTTGATATTTTAGCGAAGGGCAAAACAGACAATTATTGTAAAATAAAAGAGACCTTATTTATTCAAGAACTTGAGCCAGCTTTCAACGTCAACGTCGGAAATGAAGAGCTGATGCTTAAGTAATCTGTTGTAGTGTTTTTTATATATTTTACTGTTAAGTATTTGCGTAATCTAGGTTCCAGTCCCCTCACCTTTGTTATATATAAATAGCTGTTTGAAAATGTAAGTAGAGTACATACGAAACGTCAAGTCATAATCAAAATGTGCAAGTTCAATATGTTTATCACTGCTGTTTGTGTCTTAATTTTGATCAAATCAGCAAACCTTCAAATTAGCGTCTTCCCTCAAATAAGCGCCCCCTTCGATTAAGCTCCCCTCCTACCGGCCAAAGTTTGAAATAGGCGCCTCACTCCGAATAAGTACTGCTCCCCCCTCTTTCATAAAAGAGTGCTGAGACAACAAAGATGTATAGTCTTGTCGTGTGCAATCAAAAGCAAGTGATTATGGACTCATTCAAGCACTGCACATTGACCATCGCAACGGATGGTAGTGAAGATCTACGGATTCATTGCCTAAGGGACTGGTCAAAAAGTACATGAGGGGTGAGGGTTGTGCTGGAGCATTTGAAAATGTGGTGGTTAGAAACAAGTTACTCATCCATTTTCAGTTTACACCCCTAAATGAGGACTGAAAATCACATTACCCACCCCCTATAAAACATAACATTTTTGAACGTGAAGAGGGATCATCGCAGTAAATTTCCAATTTCCAATTTTCTTCACGTTCATCTACAACCGCAGTACAAATATGAATCATTTCATATAAACTTCACATAACATTTTTGAAATTGTGGTATTAATTACGTTTTTAGATTTATCCCCGGCCTTAACAATAACACAAAATCATCTAAAAATGACATTGTTTTCCATTACTCTTGCAACTTTAAGTCATGTCTGTAAACTCTAAGAAAACTTGACCTTTTACCTTTTGCACCAGAGAGTAATATAGCCAGAAAACTACGAGTCCCAGATCTTTGTGCATGTGTCCCGTACCCTTGGGGACAAGTAACATGTAGAAGCAATATCATATCATACCTTGATCTTCGGCCATCGTAGCTTGATTAAAAATATAACACAAGCAGCGGTGATAAATATTTAGAGAAATTTTTAAATTTTTCTAAAAATGTTTATCAACGCTGCTTTTGTTATATTTTTAATCGTGTCGACTCAAGTTGGCCATGTGGTGTCGTTGAAGGCCAGCATGCCAAAAGAGCACAGTATTTTGAATAATTCTGCCGTGGGACTCCTTGCTCAATCCGTTAGCTATTATATAAACTCTTGGTCTTCGGCCATCGTAACTTGATTAAAAAGATAAAACACACAGCGGTGATAAACATATTGAAAACTTTCATTTTATAATCTTGACGTTTCGTATGCTAGTCAACATACATTTTCAAAAGAATAACGGTTACAAATTTTTGAAAAGCTTTTATACTGTATAAATGGGGGTCTGGAACCTAGACAGAAAACAACTGCAATCAATAGAAATTTAAGACGTTTCAAACGAAAACTGTCTGTAAAGGGACAATGAAAAGGCTTTCTAATAGAGTAAAAGCTTTTCACTGCTGACATTGGCATTCAAAGCTGGCTGTAACCGTTATTCTTTTGAAAATGTATGTTGACTAGCATACGAAACGTCAAGATTATAAAATGAAAGTTTTCAATATGTTTATCACCGCTGTGTGTTTTATCTTTTTAATCCGTTAGCTATTGTATAGATTTTACAATATGTAAATCTCTCTTGCACACCAGCCAAATGTAGTTTTTCAATTACGGCTCGAAAAGTTTTCGTCCTTTGGAAATGAAAGGAGTTACCTTTGTAGTCGATTGTGCTATTATGTGTGCAAATTCCTGTCAAAAAAAAAGGATGACCCACCCCTATGGGTAGCTGAAAAATGAACGACCCACCCCTTACCAAGGGCTTAAAAACGGATGGAACACCCCCTCTCTGCTCCGGCCCACCACCCCTAATAGTTTTTGACTCACGGTCCTTAAAGCGGTACTATGATCAAATTTTTACCTCTGGATATTTTAGGTGTATCACATAGAATTCCATGAAAAAATCAAAACGCCGTTTACCGTTTGCAAATATCTGCATTAGTTCCGGAGATGTTTAAGTTTGAAAAATGTGCATAATATGCAAATGAGATGACTGATGACGTTATACATAGAAAATATACTGCAAAGGTTGGTCAAGACAACGTGGACATAGGCGTTGTTACACTCAACCCAATATTATCTCAAATACATAAATAGAGCTATCTTCGCCAATTTGCAACACAGATCATTGAACCTTGGCAGGCTAATAGTTCTATAGGAAACACACCCGTGGCTATAAAAATTATGCTCCCATGGCAACTCACTCTGTCCCAATCCCCGCCCACTTGATTTCAATATGTTGGTGATTTTCAGCTCGAAAAACGCTAAACAGGGCCACAAACTGGAGCTAACATATTTATATGCCTGCTGGATCATACATACGAGGCACCATTTGCAAATATGAAAATAGAACGCTGAAGGAGGCCAGAAATGCCTTTAATATTGGGGAGGTCTGGAACCCAGTATGTTGCCATGGTAACAAACCTTTTAAGCTCATATTTCGTTGTACCTTTAGTAGAACCTTCCTGCAAAGAATCAAATATTTCTGTTACAAATTGGCCCAGATATCTTTTTTCATCATATTTGATCAAAATTTGGTTGTCTCTCATTTATGAATTTTCGGACCGTAGGTCTTTTCAGATCCGATACGCTGCGTTTTTTTAAGCATGGTATTGGCCATGAGTTTGAATGTTTAGGCTGGCTTTGTCTAGCCACATTTATTTTTTGCTTTTCGAGACACCAATAGTGACACTTTGGTCTTCTTGCGCTCCGAAACACGTGATGTGGCAACGCGTGTTTCGGAGCGCAAGTTAGTTCAAGGTACGGAACTTGATATAGTGAACGGGTCATTTTGCAATTTATGTGCGTTGGCTCTTGGCTGGCGTTACATATCTTCGCTACACTGTGCTGACGAGCTCCAACAAGAGCGAAACAGCTGTCCACAGTTGCGATCCTGCTTTATCGGTTCTGGTCATGTTGGTGTCTCGAAACGTTTTGCACGTAGTATCAGCCTTGCAGTTTATTGCCTTTATACACATATTTTTTTGGCTGATGAGATGTCTTGTAGATTCTACGTTGGTAGTGTTTATCGTATGCGGTCCCTTGCAGTTTATAGTCTCTCATATATGACGTCATGACTTGGCTAATTTGCATATTTTAAAAACTTGAATATCTCTGGAACGAAAAGAGATATTTGAAAAAAGTAAACCGCATTTTTCTTCTCATACAGACTACTTGGTTATGCTTTAAAATGGCTTCAATAGGAAACATACGATTTTCGTCATAGTTCTTCTTTTAAGCCCAACTAACCTTGTGCAGTAGGCCTAGAACGACTAAAAGAGATTCTATTACGTAGTTCCTAGAGAGAGACAGCATCACTCTGAGACTTCTGAGGGACCGAATCATACAAATCGTACAGAAAAATCCGAGAATATCTGAGCACAATATGGGAATAATGAAATAAGCGCCGTTCCCCTCCCCCAAGTCGATTAAGCACCTCCCTCGAATAAGCGCCACGCGTCTTCTTCTAAATTTGAAATAAGCGCCCCGGGCGCTTATTCGAGGATTTACGGTACAACCCTAACTGGATTACGCTTTATGCAACATTTAGATGGAAGCGACAGAAAACGCTTGAATGAAAGTGAAGACTGTACGTCAGGTTGAATTGCTGTGCATGATGCCATATCCGAACATTAGAGCAGTTTCAGTAACAGCTTATCGACACAAGTCAGTTACTACAGATGTCGCTAGAAATCCGCTTTCGAGAGTTAATCGTTTTGGGAAATGTGTATCACATCTCAAATTCAAACTCCAATCCACTTCCTTTCAATTTTGCCAACACTTCATTCTCAAATCTCTCATTCAGTTCTGGAGTGAAGTAATTCTTCCAGTCTCCCACCACGCCCTTTTCGGAGGAGCGATGTTTCGCCCTCGTGGCTCTTTATCGAGTAACTTGCAGCATTTTTCTTCATTTCACTGAAAGTGCACTGTTCAGCAATTCGAGCGATGAAATCGTCTGACAGCGACTTGTTAAGGAAATTGGAAATCTTTCGAACATGAGAAAAGAGATCCTAGCGAAGAGAAAATCATAATGTCACTGGTTAAATAAACTAAACTACAAAAAATAGTAAAAGTAGTATTAAGCGTTACTGTCGGTGCTAGACATATATTAAAAATGCAACTGAAAACCGAAAATTTGTTAAAAACCTCAACCAGTTAACGTTGTAGGCTGGCTAATTGGCTATTTACAAGGCGTGGATGAGTTGAATTCTTGATCACCGAACACTGATCCATCTAGTGGACGCGTGGCATGGAGAACTTGAAGATTTTGAACCCGAGAACTTCGGTTTACAAACCAAATGGCCTAACCACTATAGGCCGGGTCGGAATACCCGAGGCCAAGTCCAAACAAAGATCATATATATTCACATGAAGCATCGAGTGAGTTTTACGATAAAAGTGGCATATATACTTCATCAGTAGTCATCTAAGTCGAATGCCGATTCTATGTGCGATGTGGCTTTTTTATGACATGATCATGATCATGATCATCATTATCATGATCATCATGATCATCATCATCATCATGATCATCATCATCATCATCATCATCATCATCATCATCATCATCATATCCTTTATTTAAACACGATAGGGTTTAAAGCTTATTTTTAATTAGAGCTTGTGGAGTCGTGTGAAAATAATTACAATATGGGACATGTTTGAATGTTGTTGTGGTTATTTCAAGGTGTAAAATAGTAACTGGCAATGGTATTCATTTCGGCTTTTATTTACAGCACTAAAATATAATGTTGAATGTCAAACCTTTTTTAGTCTTCGTATTTAAGAAACAAGACATTGGGATCATCCTTGTGCCTCCACCAGTCCAGAACATGTTCACACCACAGATTCAAACCCACTGAGACTTAACAGAGAAACGACGTACAAATGAGATATCATCAAGTGTAAAGTAAGTTTTCAAAAATCACTGTCTGCAGTTGTCTCTTATAAGTGGCGTTTCAGGATCATTTCACAAAGCCAGTTAGAGTCATACCTTGCTCGGAGGGAGACGAGATTAAGTATGCCATGCAACAAAATAAACGTGTATTTTTGCTGTGCGCTAAAAAAATCATGATCAATAAAATGACTGAAGTACTCAGGGAACCAGTTTGTTCTATTCGAGCGCATGCGTACCGCTCGTTTCATTCCTCTCAAGTGGCATCTTTGATAAGCAAACAATATTTGGACTCTACCTAACCCGCAGAACAAGTTTACTTTAGCGCGCGAGAGCGGGGAGCAGTGATCGGGGCTGTTTGTACGTGCAATTATAGAAGCCTCTCGAATAAGACGAGACCATAATAAATATTAAGGAACGGGAAAGGAGGAAGGGAGACGAGAGGAGCGAGAGGTTAGACGAGCAGATGAGGAAAAAGGCTGGGAAGAGCCAAAATAATCAAGGAGGGGAGGCAAAGGAAGAACCAACAATTCAACCAAAAGATATAGATAGAACGGCTGGGCGTGACTAGTTTCTCAACTCAGTTTAAATTATTGAATCACTGATAAAAGATTTGTCAGGTCACACGATAAGTTAGCAGACTAGAGACGTCAACTCAAGTCTGTTCAACAGATTAGTAGAAACTACAACGTGGAAGACTTTTTAGCAATCTCTCTCCCAGTGTCCACGATCTCTTTGGTTAGCACCAGCGAGATTCTAGAGGTCTGGTTGAAATCAGAAGATGAGGCAGCATTAATTCCAGCAATCATTCTCTCTACGCATGTTCAGATTATTAAATTGACGTCATTTTTTCACGCGTCTGTCCTATTATTGATCATGAATTTTGTCATAACATTGTCAAAGTAGCTGTGGATCCACGAGGCGATAGCAGAATGGATCCGCATACTACTTTGACAATGTCGACTAAATCCATTGCCAATACCATGACAGACGCATGAAAAACTGACGTCCATTTGCTTTTTACGATAACGAACTGTCACTCCGTCGGAAATGACCTATCATTTTAACGGTGTGTTGTTGAAATGGAGCTTCTCTATCTCACGAGTAAAGGGGGTAAGTTTCTAACGAAACTATGGTGCTGCGTCGGTGGGAGTATTACACGATAATTTGGTTTTATCAACTGAGTTGATAATGTGAATTAGCCACCGTAAAGAGATTCGAAAGCTGACGTTTCGAGCGCTAGCCCTTCGTCGGAGCGAATCCGACGATCCGACGAAGGGCTAGCGCTCGAAACGTCAGCTTTCGAATCTCTTTACGGTGGCTAATTCACATTATCAACTCAGTTGATAAAACCAAATTATCCTTCTCTATCTCAGTTGTGTGTGATTAGCAGAGGTTGGATCTAGCGCGCGAGTCAGAGTAAAAAATCAGTTGCAATGGATGACTAGTGACTAGTGATAGTGTTGTTTGCGTGCGCTTTCTATTCGAAGGCTCTCTGATGACCGCCATCTTGTCCAGTATGTGTTTTGCTGCCTCTTTCTGACTTCCACACAAGGTATTCGGAATCAGTTTCTGGATCAGTGGCCAATCCTACCTCTCCCCAACACAGCTTCCGGCTTTTATCTCGAGCCCTCCAGCCAACCTGAGAAGACCCCGGGTGTTACAAGAAGTTTGGTTGAAAAATTCCGGTCTAGTATCCCCGCGAGTCTTGGTTTGCCAACATGATGAGGTTACCAAGCCGACAAAAACAGTATAATTTTAGGAAATCGTGTTTTATTAGGGGAGACAACAACGGAAGTTCTTGTCATGTACTTTAAAATGCAGTAATTAATTTATTTGTCAAGGTTTAATGCAGAGCATTTTAGTTATATTTGTTTAAACCACTAACTCGTTAGACAAGAAATAAAATCCTCACTAAACTAAATTTTATTAGCATTTAGCATTTATCAATTAGAAAGGTTAGCCTAAGAAGTTGGGTGTTAATTGGCCAGAGAAATGTTTCCTTTCTCCTGCTATTTTTACACATATTTTTACTTTGTCTGTTGTTATTTGTTACTTACAAGACCCTACAAGATAGAAAATCCCTTTGAAATTATTCATCAGTTAGATTAGCAGTGTTTCGACAGTTCCTTGACCTCTTCCTTGTCTTGGTAAATGTGCACTATAACTCGAAATCAAACTCTAATCCACTTCCTTTCAATTTTGCCAACACTTCATTCTCAAATCTCTCATTCAATTCTGGAGTGAAGTAATTCTTCCAGTCTCCGACCACGCCTTTCCGAAGCATTGAAGACTCGCCATCTTTGGTCGGTATTGAGTAACTTGCAGCATTTTTCTTCATTCCACTGAAAGTGCACTGTTCGGCAATGCGACTGATGAGATCATCTGACAGCGGCTTGTTGAGGAAGCTGGCGATCATTCTAACATGGGAAAGTAGATCCTAGAAGAGAGGGAATTATTATATTTCCATTCTGCGCCATTTCTTTAATTTAATGGAAATTTTACCAAATTCGTTTTGCGCGATGGCGAAAAGATATGTGGCCGGGTTGTTCAAAGCCCGATTAAGCTAACCCAGGGTTAGCGAGAATTTTTATTTCAGTTTTGTACCTTTTGGTTAGGTAATCTGTTTATATTGTTTGCCCTTCAGTTTTGAGCTGTAGTAATCTCAAACTACACCAAACGTTAGAGGTTAAAAACATTTTTAAACAAGAAAACATAAAGCCTCAGTTAACGTTTAATCCAGGGTTAACGTTAAGCGGCTTTCGAACAACCCGGCCCTATGAATTTTATCGCTTGAATGGGAAGAACATTGTCCCATATCGAACGTTAAACATAGCTACCAAACTAGAGGGTGACTCCATTATTCCGAGGGATATTAAGTAGCAATATTAAAACAAAAAAAGGATGGATAAATCTTGGAAAACATCAACAGTAGCATTAACACTTGTATAGGATACGTAACAGCATCAAAATACAGGTAGCCTGTGCCAGGCTTTAAAGTCGGGTCACTGACACAAAGCGTACCCAAACGCATTTTTCTATACAGTCCCAAGAGTCTGGACAGGACCACAATACAGGCCTCACTTCTAATCAACAAACCTTTTGTAAATCTTCGTATTTAAGAAACAAGACATTGGGATCATCTTTGTGCTTCCACCAGTCCAGAACATGGTCAGTCCAGTGGCTCCAAACTACTGCAAGTAACAAGGAGATCAATTCAGAACCATTATCAAAAGTGTAAAATAAGAGTTCTCAGAACAATTGACATTTCACTGGCATTTCAAAACGGGAGTTTTCCTGGCGGAGAATTTCACAAGGAGGGGGAAAACTGCGGCAAGCAAATGTTAGTGGGAAGGATTGGGGGCAAAGAATATAAGTTAAAAAATGGATTGAAAAACTGTCTTACCATTTCCTTCTACAAATAACTTGGCGTAAAATTCCCAAGGTCCATTGTATCTATTCATGCTTGTCAAGAACTGAAAAAATGATACAGCAACATCCTTTGGATTACGAGCAAGGTAGACATATTTACACCTGTTGTCTTCGTTTGTACCTTTAGGAATGATACTGTAGAGAAGATGGGTCTTCAAAATTCGTGGACTCGGAAGACTGTTGATGTCAAGATGCGTAGAACGTGGATGGGTGGCCCGTTCTAGGAATGGTACTCGCTCCCTAGCATGGGTACTTTTGACTTCTCCTTCATTCAAGATCTGCCAGACAATTTCTTGAATCCAGGTTGTCCCTGAATAAGTTGGTGTTAGATTAGTTTTATTATAAAACAGGCAATTGTGGTTTTAGATCGGTGATCGAGCTACAAATCTAATGCCGGAGCGAGAGAAGACGCGGGAATCACAGAGACCCTGGAAACGAACTCTGAAAATTATCGCTCCGGGAGTGAATTATGTACAAAGTACGTGCTGTACTGTACACATTTCAAGTCGCATTCATTTTTTAAAACTTATGTCGACTAGATCGTGAACAGGCTTCTTATGGGTGTAAAGGGAGAAAAAACAAAATCAAAAAACAAAACAGAACTAAAACGGTGAATTAAAATTGTAATTAAAAAAACTCATAATTAAATTTAAATACTGCAGCCGGCCGATTGTTTAATTTTTACGATCTTTTTTCCCAGCGCATGGCGTGGGAGGCGTTCTCATCCGACTTTTCTTTCGTGAAGGGGGGCTGTAATACAGGTATTTAGAGCCACTGCCTGTAAATATGGAGAATCCGACGATAGGTCGAAAAATTTAGATTTTCTTTTATTGTACCAAAAAGATACTTTTGGTGAACTATTTTCAGAAATATACTTTCAAAGTTCCAATGAGTTCACATTTTTGTGAAATCCAGGAAAGTTCGAAATACCGCCCAATATGAAGGTAAATCGTGGAAAAAATGTTCGACTCGTCGTTTCGTTGTAGCGTTTCATCGTTTCGTCGTTTCGTCATGCCGTTTCATTGTTTCGTCATGGCGTTTCGTCGTTTCGGCACACCGATACTCCCAGTCCTCCCAGTCGACTCGTTGTTTTCTGAGGTCGACTGGGCGAAATGCCAGTTGGATTCGTCGGCTAGCCTCGTTTGTCGTTTCATCGTTTCGTCGTTTCGTCGTTTCGTCGTTTCGTTATGGCGTTTCGTCGTTCCGACTCGTCCACTCAGAGAGGCTGTAATTCGACGTACATTACATGAAGTGTTTACCTGATTCCATGCACTTATACATGACGTATTTATTCATAATTTGCCCTGTGCCGACTGGAAATGGATTCTTTGAAGAGCAACCTACGACACTGCATATAATTTGATTTAAATCGAGTGAACGAGCGGTTTCATGAGAGTGAAAATGGAACCGGATATCTAGTTACACGCCACTGGGACACAGTTTTGTATATTCTAACGCGTGCATCTTCGTTATTCAATATTCCCACTCAACTGGAGTGTTTATTGCAAAGAGCTCATCAAATGATTGTTGTTCTTGGTGGTACACTCTTTTTTTTTTTATAAGATTGTTGTTTTTCCGGCCCAGGCTGAGTATTCTTATTTTTCTGCCGATTTTAGGCTGAAAATATTCTTGTATTATTCTTAAATTATAGCTTAACATTTCCGTTTTAGAATTTATTGGGGTATCAATTCCAAGTGTTTGGTATCTAGATCTGAATCCCGTTGTCATGTATCGTCGAGTACAGGTTTTTTCGTTTTGTTGGCTAGTTTCTCCGTTCATAGAAAAAAATAATTTTATACGGTCAAGTTAAAAACATAAAATTACATTGTATTTACAGATGTGTCAACACAAAATTATATCTATCCTTTTCAAAATCTCAGCCTCAGCTTTATTCTTAAAATATTCTTAAAATTTCGCAAATTTCAGCCTCGATATTCTTATAAAATATATTTCTTATAAAAAAAAGAGTGTAATAACAACTCGTTACAAAGGCGGTTGTTTAACTTGACAGGATGAAGGGGTCTTCCCAACATAGATTTTCCTAGAGAACTCCTGGAACAATACCTTGAGAACAATTTTACACCTGAACAAAAAAAAAGCTCTACTTTTCTGTTCGTCTTCCAAGACGACCAGAAGACGTATAATGGTATATCAACTGCACTTCGAAAAACATAGTTCCCTAACGGACGCAGAATTGAATGATGTTAGGTAAAAATGATTTCTTCCATTGTCGTATTTGGGATTCTAAGGCTTGCATTATAGTCATGTGTATAAATGAGGCTGCATGTTATTTCCAGGAGCTTACGAAGTGCAGGGTACGTACCCTTTTTCAGAAACAAATTTCTGGAACTTTTCCAGGATTCAGATTGATTTTTCCAGCACTCTAAAATTCACATTAACCCTTTGACTCCCAAGATCTCAATCTTAATTCTCCTCACTGTCCGCCATACATTACATATTTTTTTACTTGAGTTAAACAGATTTCCAAAACTTTCCAGGACCACTAGCCTTTTTCCAGGACTTTCCAGTCATGGACTCGGAAAATGCTACAACAAAATTCCAGGACTTTCCAGGTTTTCCAGCACCCGTACAAACCCTGAACGTGGCGTGATTGAAATAAGTGAGGGATTAACAACATCCCTTAACAACGCTACCAATTTCAAACGTATAAAGACTCATAGATCTACAAATTAGTAATAATGACATCTTGACCGGGTGTGCTATTTGTTATCCAAGGATTTTATCATGTATGTTTTAGTATAAATTGCACATTAATATTTTCGTATTAAATTACATGTATTAATAATCTATTGTCAACCAATGCCACAGGAATAAACTTCAACTTGAATAAATACTAGATAGGGGGTGTTGTTAATCCCTCACTTATTTCAATTACGCCACTTTCAGGGTTTGTGCGGGTCTTGGAAAACCTGGAAAGTCCTGGAATTTTGTTGTAGCATTCCATGACCGGAAAGTCCTGGAAAAAGGCTAGTGGTCCTGGTGGTCCCCTTCATCCGGTCAAGTTAAACAACCGCCTTTGTAACGAGTTGTTATCACCACCAAGAACAACAATCATTTGATGAGCTCTTTGCAATAAACACTCTAGTTGAGTGGGAATATTGAATAACGAAGATGCACGCGTTAGAATATACAAAACTGTGTCCCAGTGGCGTGTAACTAGATATCCGGTTCCATTTTCACTCTCATGAAACCGCTCGTTCACTCGATTTAACACAAATTATATGCAGTGTCGTAGGTTGCTCTTCAAAGAATCCATTTCCAGTCGGCACAGGGAAAATTATGAATAAATACGTCATGTATAAGTGCATGGAATCAGGTAAACACTTCATGTAATGTACGTCGAATTACAGCCTCTCTGAGTGGACGAGAACGCCATAACGAAACGGCGAAACGACTTGACGAAACGACGAAACGATGAAACGACAAACGAGGCTAGCCGACGAATCGAACTGGCATTTCGCCCAGTCGACCTCAGAAAACAACGAGTCGACTGGGAGTATCGGTGTGCCGAAACGACGAAACGCCATGACGAAACAACGAAACGAAGAAACGCTACAACGAAACGACGAGTCAAACATTTTGTCCACGATTTACCTTCATAGGCCCAATCAACCAAGACGGCCCATGAAATTGATGCAAAACTGCACATTTTCACCACGCCAGTACAGATCTAGAAAGATGGGAACTTGCCTGGATTTCATATTCTGCATATTCACACAGTTTGTAATTTACACTTCGATCATCATCTCTCCGAGCTAAAAATCATCTTGAAGTAAGTATGTTTTGTCTACTACTTGGTCGTTTGAAAAATACAACTGTGGCAATTTAATTTACATTTTCACTAATTTTAGAAGGTCAAAACTCTTCTAGTATACAAATCTCCAGACAAATGGAAGGTTCTAACTGAACAAAGAGCTATGCTGTGGGTAGGTGGTACATCTTCCAAATAGCTAGTTTGCTCCGTGAAAATTAAGCGCAGTAGGAGAAAAACTAAAAGGGTATTTTGACTAATTGTGCCATTTAGGATTGAGTCAGTGGCGTCCAATTCCGATCCTGATTAACAAATCCGACTCCTGCTTCGCGGTTGTCCGATTTTGTCAGGCCCAGTTCAGATGCCGAACTTTTCATGAGCCGAACTTAATTCGAATTTAGACCGATCCAAATTAACAAAAGTACGCCTGTTGATTCAGAC